>CAIGQW010052715.1:4245867-4312526 GCA_903798125.1 Danio choprae | reverse complement strand
TTTGGATCTCATTCACTTACATTGATTTTTAGATTTAAAAAACTGGTATGTTGTTATTATATTATTTTTATGTATAGTCATTTCCCCATAGGCAAAATGAATCACAAGTCAAAATCACCAAGATCAAGGCCATTTTGCAATGATCATAATGCAAACCGCACCCCTTTCACACAGAATGCTTTCAGCAAATTCATGCCTGCGTCTTTGGTGCTGGCAATGATCCACAAGCATTTTACTCCTGCACACTAGATGTCGCAACACACTATTTAGCTGATCTGCTTAACTACTTTGACTAAACAAGTGACTTTTCCGCAACTGCAGCAGCTCCAGGCACATGATTTAAAGCTAAAACCTAGTTTGATGGGTGGTGAAAACTCACTTTGGCCATGTTTACATTGGTTTTAAGATTATATTAGGTCCATTGAATCACAAGAAGGCAAGGGAGACAAATTCCTCTTTAGACCTGGTATTTAAATGTCTCTTTTGTTCTCCTTCAACCACTTTATTTATGAGAGCGAGTCTGTGGGTGGATGTATGTAAATGCTTTCTCTGATCTTTTAATCTAGTACTGCAAAACTTTGGCAATTTTCATACTGTACAAAGAATTTATTCAAAATACCAAATTAAATAGCCTTTATAAACAGACTACTTCATGCATTGAGTAATGGAAAAAGAATTTCATCTGGAATTAAATTTTTCATCTGAATGAAAAAGAAAAAAAAAATAAAATAAAATAAATAAATAAATATATATATATATATTGGGCAGCACGGTGGCGCAGTGGATAGCGCTCTCGCCTCACAGCAAGAAGATCGCTGGTTCAAGCCTCGGCTGGGTCAGTTGGCATTTCTGTGTGGAGTTTGCATGTTCTCCCCGTGTTGGCGTGGGTTTCCTCCGGGTGCTCCGGTTTCCCCCACAAGTCCAAAGACATGCGTTATAGGTGAATTGGGTAAGCAAAATTGTCCATAGTGTATGAGTGTGAATAGGTGTGTATGGGTGTTCCCCAGTGATGGGTTGCAGCTGGAAGGGCATCCGCTGCGTAAAACATATGCTGGATAAGTTGGTGGTTCATTCCGCTGTGGCGACCCCAGATTAATAAAGGAAATAAGCCGACAAGAAAATGAAATTCAGTTTCAGTTCCAGATGAAATTCCTAATACAGAATATATACTGTTTTATAGATTTCTAATTTATAAAATTAATTTAACAAATATTCTACATTAGAAAATATCATAACTGTATTGAGTGTTTTTGAAAAAAAAATCATGCAAAGAAATTCAGGAATTTATTGAGCAAAAAGACTGATCACATCCACAGTTTTGCAGGCTAAATTTACGTATTTATATATATATATATATATATATATATATATATATATATATATATATTCAGTTTAATATAAGTAGTAACAGCAAATAATTGATTATGAAATAAAACATTCACAAAAATGTATCTCAGCAGCTTACGGGCACTGCAGTGAGCTTCTGTTTGTACAGAATGAATCTCTCCAGCATGACCCATTCAGTTTATTATGAGCTCAGTATAGGCGGAAAACACATTCAACCACATGCACGTCTACACTTTAACAGCAATCTGATAGAATTAATTTTTGACAAGATCAAGATTGAAAGTGGACATTATATTTCCCATAAGTCTGTAGCTGTAGCGTAATATGCACCTGTATGCACTACATTACACTACAGATTTATGGGAAATGTAGTGCAGAGCCCATATATAGCCCCATCATATTACAATCCCTGTTTTTACCTGTACTTAGCTTTGTCCACTTGTGATCAGAACAGCAAAAACGCATCTAAATTCCAGACGTAAACAGGGCCCTTGTCACGCTGCAGTTGATCACATTGGGTGTGAATTGTTTTGATTCAGTAGTGTCGTTGTGTTGTAAATTTTCACTATTTAATCACATCCAGTGTGAAAGGACCTTTGCATTAAGGTAATTTCACACCAGTAATAATAACTACAATTGCGCCTACATCAACGCATGTTAATATTCTGTTTATTATAAACATGCACTGCAGTTTTATCACTGGCTGATTTATTTTTGTGTTGCTGTGTATTCCTGTGTGTGTAATATGCAATGTGTACACTGAGGGTTGAACCCACATAGGTGCATATCACTAACATGTGCTTTAAAAAAAATCACTTTGGACCAACATTTGGATGGTCAATGGTGTGGTCTATTTCAGTTGCCTTAACTTAACAACACATCAAAAATGCACCTTAACATACCTCCTTTTCAGACCAGCACACCCATGGATGCATAAATGAGCGCAAATGCTTTTGCTATTTAAAGTTGGCATGAAATCAAAATTTACTTTTCTTATTTTTATATCTATAGTAGTACTTGTTACTTGTAGTACTCTCTGAAATTCCTGCTCCCTGTTCCAAGGACACCTGTTGAGACTCTACAGGCTTACACACACACACATACCACAGCCACAGATAGACAATCACTACCTAGCCCCATATGCCACGCCTTCGTGTGCTTTCACCTGTGTGTGGGTAGGCGGGTCTGTGACCAGTGCTCTCTAGTGGCAGGACCAGATGGCTGCTGCCCTCATCGGACTATTTCCACATCCCCTGTTCCCATCCCCTGTTGCGATGTTATGTCTATGTGTTTATGTGCTTAGTTGCTGGGGCTTTTTTTCCCCCTGATCTCACACTGCCCTAATTCAAGGACAGTGTGAGAGGTTTTTTTTTTGCCTCTCTCCCCCCAAATGTATCTTATTTCGTCCTTCTAAAAGCTACCTCTTATCTGACCTGTCTTCCCCTGAAATGTGTGATGTTTGTGTATGGTCGGGGGAGGGGGGGAGGGGGTCCAATTTTGCTGCATGTAAAAGTGTATGTGACAAATAAAGGCTTCATCATCATCATCATCATCAAACGATGTAACTGTGCACTAAAAATTCATTTGCCCTCATAATCTTTAATCAAATACTATAACTCTCCCCCTCAAAATGTATTTTCTTCACTTCTGGTCACATGGAATGCCTTTAGGGTGGGGCTATCAAGGCATCTCTCCATTCGTCAATCTTCCTCCAATTTGTTAGCTAAGCCCACACTGTAAAAAAACTAATTTGACTGTACTTAAAATTTTAAGGCAACAAACTTCAGGGCATTTTTGTGTTGACTCAACTTTCAACCCAATTACCGCACTTGACTCGATTTAAGTTGAGTAAACTCAAATGTCCTGAAGTTTGTTGCCTTAAAATTTTAAGTTGAGTCAACTTTTTTTTTTTTTTACAGTGCGTCTTCCAACAATCCAATTGGTTCCTAAAGGACAAAATCATGCATCAGCCTACATTTATTTCTAACTTCAGGATCATTTCAATTGGATGTGTCACGATATGGGAAAAAAGGATGCTATTAACTTCCGTTTCCTGCCAATTTTAAGCAACGTGGTGCAGGACATGAAAATGATACTTGCACCATGCTGAAACTAGCAAATACACACCTGTTGCCACATTGTGCCAGGTGTATCATAGGGCTCATTGTGTTTTACTGCATTTAAAAGAAAGTGTCTGGTGCATATAGAGAGGAAAGAGTGTGTTAATGTATTTATAATGTCTTTAATGCATTTTCTTAACATATTTATTCCCAAAAAAAAAACATTGCACTGATGAATTCAAATTCTTCTGGCAGTATTTTATCTAAATTGCATGTTATTGAATATTAACTGTTGAATAAAAACATACCCTAAACCATGCTGTTTTTCTGAATATCGTGCCTAGCTAATTAGCAGATTTTCTATACACTGCCATTGTAAGTGTTTGTGTATTGTTGTTTGTGATTTAGTTCAGAATCAGGTCTGTGTTGAGGCCATCTCAGTTTGGAGGGGGCGACTGCAGTCAATCTCTTATGGAGGAAAGAGCCTGTCATCCTTCCAAGGAATGCGGGATTGAGCCTATCAACTGTAAAGACAAGTTCACCTGTGACACTGGTACCTCTGATACATAATCTACTGATCTAGCAAATATATAGAGTCCTTAAATGCAGTGTTCTAGAAAACTTGTGAGTGACAACTAACTTGTTTTATTGTCACCAAAGGAAGATGTATAAATGCTAATCTGCAATGCAACAATCAGAACGACTGTGGTGACAACTCTGATGAGAGAGACTGTGGGAGGGTTAAAAGTGTGTGTGCAAATCAACGCTTGTATGCTTTCGTCCCTGGAGCAGACCTGATTGGTTATGGGTGAGTTACAGTTAGAGATCATTTACTTTCTGAGACTGCAAAACAGCTTCATGGAAAACTTGTTGTCAGCAAAACATCTGTGGATATCTGAGAATGTGCTAGATTTAAAACTAATAATGTTTTTTTTATTTTATTTTTTATTAGATTTGATGCTGCGGCGGAGCAGATGAGAGGTGCTGTTCTGGACAACTCGTTCATGGGAAGTAATTGCACTGTAGAAAAACAAAAGAGGAACTTCTACAGAATCTCGGCCAACATTGAGAGATATGAAGTCAAGGTCAGAAAAACCTAATTTTATGCTTGAAGTATTTGAGTTGTCTGGAGTACGCATATCCAACTAACTGGAATGCATAATACATTGGGACCACGTTTATTGCTATTATTTTTTCCCCCAAAATATATTTATTGGGTTTTGTTTGAACTACAGAACAAAATTCATAGAAAAAACATAAAATAAAATATTGATTCATTCATTTTCTTTTCGGCTTAATCCCTTTATTAATCTGGGGTCATGAAGTAGTCCAACTTATCCAGCATATGTTTTACACAGCGGATGCCCTTCCAGCTGCAACCCATCACTGGGAAACATCCACACACACTCATTCACACACATACACTACAGACAATTTAGCCTACCCAATTCACCTATAGCCCACGCCAACACGGAGAGAACATGCAATCTCCACACAGAAATGCCAGATGACCCAGCCGAGGCTCGAACCAGCGACCTTCTTGCTATGAGGCGATTGTGCTACCCACTGCGCCACCGTGTAGCCCTAAAATAAAATAAAAAGACTTAAATTAAATAAAAAAATATACAAAACATAAGTAAAAAAAACTTATTATGAAATGTTGAAACGTCAGGAATCCAACAAAGGGTTAAAAAGGTGAAAATAAATATATAAATAAATTGCACAAATTCAAATAATAACAATACATAATTAAAAATACATAAAAAATACAACAAGACACCAACAAGGGTTTGAAAGCCCAAACATCAAAAAATGTTGCATGGTCCACCTGGTAAAGAAAGTGTTGAAAGAGGGTCCATATTTGATAAAAATCTTGTAACTTTCCTTTAACAGTGTATGTCAGCTTCTCCAGAGCAAAATTTTGCTAGTCATTTCTTTAATCCACTGGCCACAGGATGGCCTTTTTAATCTTTTTCCAATTTAAGGTAATAACACGCTTTGCTTGGAGTAGACTAAAATTTAATCGTTTGCATTTGCTTGTGTTTAGATCCAGGTTTACAGGGTATATATGAAATAAACACAATTTAGGAACCAAATGTATATTTTCTTCAATTAATTTACCAATCATGTCTTTTCAAAATGTTTGGATCTCGTTGCACTCCCATACACAATGATAAAGGGTACCCACTTCTTCATTGCATTTTGTACAACTTCTATGACGGGCAATGATATTTTTGAATGAGTTTTAATTTCTGAATGTATAAAACTTCTTACCTGTAGATATTTTAAAAAATGTTTTTGGGGGATATCAAATTTTCTCACCAATTGTTGGAACGAGAGCATTATATCTGCCTTGTATAAATCTTTTATTTGATGTATACCTTTAAGCATCCATTTTTGGAATCCAATGTCACTCCTCCCTGGTACAAAAATTTGTATTATCCCAGATTGATGTTAATTTTGACAGAGTAATTGTTTTATCTAAGCCTTCATGAGCTTCATACCAAACTGAAATGGTATTTCTGAGAAAGGGGTTACAAGTATTTTTTTAGCATTTTGACAGAAGAGGAACAAAGATACATCTGTAAAGGGCGGTTTAAGCTGTTTCTTTCTATATCTGTACATGCAGGGTGGTCTGTTTCTATGAAGTTGTACACAGCAGAACAAAGCTGAGCTGCCCAATAATAGAGCGTTATATTAGGTAGTTTAAGCCCCCCTCTGTCATAAGACAGGTACAATAAGGATAAGTGTAAACGAGGACGTTATTATTCCATATAAATCTTGTATTATTTTATCTTGTATTATAATATTTTCTTGAGTGCGGAGAAGAAAGTGATTGGGGCGGAGGTGGAATTGACTGAAAAAGATATAGAAATTTTGGTGAAATTGACATTTTTATGATGTTTATGCTATAATTGATATTGGCAAAACATTTTATAAATTTCGACTGGCAGGCCGTCAGGCCCAGGAACTTTTCCACTACTCATGCCCTGTAGGGCCTCTAGGAGCTCTTCTTTCAACGATACACCTTGCATCTTGGGGAATTGAAGATTATTAAAGAATTTGTCTTGTCTCACTGAAAAACATTCTGACTTATACAATTCTTCATAATATGATGTAAAGGCTTCATTTATTTCCTGTGGATCAACAATTATATCTCCATTCTCTAGAGTTAGTGAGTTAATTGCTCTGTCTGTTTGTATTTTTTTAATTCTCCATGCCAGCAGTTTTCCTGGTTTTTCTTCCTGATCATAATAAGATTGTTTTAACTACTTTAAGTTCTTAGCTACTTTAGTAACTAGTTAATTCATTTTATTGGGCTTGTAGAGCAATAAATTATTTTTGTTTAAAGGATTCATTATTCATACAAATATATTGCTGTAATGTTTTGATTATTTTTCCTAATTTGTCCGACTCTGAGAGATATATTTTGGATCTATATCTTGTATAGCTTAATATCTCCCCTCTAATATAATATACATTGAAGGCTTCCTATTTTATTGAGGCATTTGTCTGATTAGTGTTCATTTGAAAATATAGATCAATTCTACTATTTAAAAATGTAACAAATCAGGGTCTGAGAGCCATCTCGCTTGGAATCGAAATCTGAAAGGGGAGAAAACAATGTTATTCATTTGAATTTTTTATGTAATTGGAGCATGGTCAGACAGTAAAATAATGTCATACCAGCATTTACTGACTTTTAAAACTAGGCTGTTAGAAATTTAAACATAATCTATCCTCGAGAATGTTTTGTAATTGGAAAAGCATGAATATTCTTTTTTGTTGAATTAAGATACCTCCATATTTCAATCAAATTTGAATCAGTCATATACCTTGCAGTAATCTTTTTAGACGGTTGATGGGTGTTATCAATTCCTGATGAGCGGTCCAATATTGTTATTATTTTAGTACAGTTTAAGCACATATTAGCTAATATTTCTTATTTAATAAGAATTACAAAACATCTTTATTAATAATTCTTGTAAATGATTAATTGTAAAGTTATAATTGACAATGTTTTGGACAGTACATTATTATCTTGAATTGCCAAAATGTTTGTGTGTGTGTGTGTGTGTGCGTGCGTGCTATTTATTTAGTTTTTCACTGCAAAGTACCATAGATAATAATACATTTTTTGCATTTATATATATTTCATCATTGGTCAAAACAATATTCATCATGCTTATAAGTAGGGGGCAAAAGTTTTATATTGGTGCATTATTGTTTTGTCACAAAATTATTACCACAAATTAAAATTCTTTCCAAACCCATAAGAAATCTGTTTATCTTTGAATGTCAAATAAAAGAGTTTTAATCTAATATGAGAGATTTCTGTCCTTTTATTGATGTCCGTTCATTCCAAACTCTTCATATAACAATAACAGATTTAATTTGAGTCATGTATAATTGTATGAAAACATTAATCATTGGTCACAGAAGCTCTAGCATGCTTGCTTGGCACGTAAGGACCAATGAGGTTCATGCATGTGGCACATTTGAGCTTTAACAAGAACCAATGAAGTCTGTTCACACATCAAGCAGACTTAATTAAACATATCTTTATGTTCACTTGTCAGTGTTTAAAAACTAAAGATTAAACCCACTTGATGCATATATTGATTTATTTTTTGACCTCAGTAGATGGTCAGGAATCTCTCAGATTTGATTAAATGTCTTTTATTTTCTAAACAAAAATCTTTTGGCTTTGGAATGCCTTGAGTTTGATTAAATTCGTGCAGAATGTTAATTTTGAACGAACCTTTAATGACTGGCTTTTCTGATTGGATGGTATTTCCAGGTCGAAACCCTTGAAGATTTTCAACAAAAAGAAACCAAATCCCAAAAAATCAATCTGGCCAAAGAACCATTATACAGGGAGGCAGTGAAAGCATCTCAGCAAAAGGTGATGTCTCTTAAATGATGATGCTTGTATGCCCTGTTAATGTGTTCACATCTAAAACAAAGATCTCTTCTTTTTTGCCCAGGACTCTGTGTTTTATCGTGTGCATCAAGTTATTGCAACATCAACATTCAAAGTAAAATCTTCGGACCTCTATTTATCAGATCCATTCCTTCAGTTTCTGAACAACCTACCCTTGGAATATAATTACGCCCTTTACAGGCATATCTTCCAGCAGTTTGGAACACATTATTTCAGCTCTGGGACATTAGGAGGGAAGTATGACCTCCTTTTCCAATACGATCGAGAAGAACTGAAAACCTTTGGTAAGTAGATATTATTATCAGATAGGAAATGGTTCTGTCACAATATTAGTGCTCACTTGACTTTATTGTATTGTTTCCCTCTCATTTCTTGCTATTATGAGCCAAACCTCTTTACACTTTCTAGGACTTAAAGAAAGCGATGGAGAGTACTGCTTGTCTCATGATTCCACACTCATCACATTTTTCTATAATAGACATTCACAAAGAAACACTTGTGGGAATATTGCTATGAAAACCAAATATGAAGGTAACAGACATACAAATCTACTATTTAAATCAAATAAGGCTTATGTTTTCAGTTATATAAATGCTTGTCCACTCCAGGGTCAATGACAAAAGCATCAGAGAGGTGTATCACATCCGTACAAGGAGGACGAACTGAGTTTACTGCAGCGCTGGCCTGGGAGAAGAACGGTGTTTCGCCAGACAGCACTGTATACACAGACTGGATCAAATCTACTATAGACAATCCAGCTGTTATTAATTTTGAGGTTAGGAGGAGCAACAAACCTAAACGCCCGTTCTGAAACAAAATAAAAGAGACCAATGTAGAATTTATAATGTTTTAATGGTTATAATAGAAATTATACTAGACTTAATGGAAACTATTTTTGTCTTCGATTGGTGGCGTGTTAAAATCAATAAATCCTAATGTAATGTGTCTCAAAACACACTCAAAATCATCAACATGTACTAATTGTAATGACTAAAATCTTATGGTTTTGAGTAGTGGGAGCCTCCTTCTGTGAAGGTTTCGGTTGTTTGAAAATAGATTAACCTGCTAAACATTCTGGCAGCCTTTTATCAAAAAGATTTTGATTTGTCCATGTCTTATCCAGCTTTTGCCTTTAGTGAATTTGGTGCGGGGTTTCTCTTGTGCTCTGACAAAGAGACGGCATTTTCACCGGGCACTGGAGGAGTACCAGACCGAATTTGACTCCTGTAAATGTGCCCCCTGTCCGAACAATGCTCGGCCGGCTCTTTCTGGAACAGAGTGCATTTGTATTTGCCAGACCGGAACCTATGGACCAAACTGCGAGAAACGAGCCCCGGACTACACCACAGGTTCACATGCATGCCTTTAAATATCCATATGCGGTATTGACATAAAATATAAATAACATTATATGTAAAACTTTGTTGATGCGCCCTCATGAACGCTTTTGCTCATGTTCAGAACATGAATGAAGATATTTTGATGAAATCAGAGAGATTTCTGCCCTACTGTTGAAAGTATATATTTAAAATAATGTAGGCTTCAAAACCTTTTAAAATTAAGCAGTTTAATCCTTAAAAAGTCTTCAGAAGAGAAATGATTGCTTTATATGAAGATTATATTGGCATATAAACACTGATAAGCAAACATTCTGATCAGAAAACTTCTGTCCACATCTCACAGTTGAAGTTGATGGGCACTGGAGCTGCTGGAGCTCTTGGAGTCCTTGTGATGCCACCTTAAAGAAGCACCGCTCTCGTACCTGCAGCAACCCTGCACCACAGCGAGGTGGCAAACCCTGCCCAGGCCTTGAGAAACAGGTGGAGGAGTGTACCATCTCCATTTTCCAGGAGTAAGTGCCCTGATTACCCTGTAGACTACAAGTAGGCTTGTTCTGTCATTGTTATGTTGATGAATGTGAGTTGTTCTAAATTGGGAAGCATGTGCCTGAAGCTAGTCATTTGCATTCAGTCTATCCATACAGTCTCACTCACACATGTTGGTTTTGGTGGTTTACAGGGACTCTCCATAGGTGTAATGTATTTTGTACAGTAAAAAGTGCTTATTGTATGGCCCTGCCCCACCCATACCCCTAAACCCAACCCTCACAGGAAACCTGTGGCAAATTTTAAATGTCAAAAGACCCCATTCAATTCAAGTTTATTTGTGTAGTTAAGTGTTTTTCAACCATGTGCCCGGAGGACCACCAACACTGCATGTTTTGGATGTCTCCTTTGTCTGTAACACCCATTACAGGTCTTTCAGTCTCTGCTGATGAGCTGATGATCTGAATCAAGTGTGTTTGGTTACGGAGACATGAACCATGTGCAGAGTCCTTGATGATTATTGTGTGTTGTCACAATGATTGTTGTTTCAAAGCAGCTTTACAAAAGGTGCACATAATTGCATTACAATCAAACTTAGAAAAGGTTAAGTTATTAGTTACCATAAATTTATTAGTTACGATCAACTTTAACTAATTAACTAGTAACTAATAGCTTTTAACACTTAAACTTATTATATATAAACATAGTTAACCTGCAGTGATATAGTTTATAGGTGATGTCTATGTGTACATGTTCAATGAAGTGTATAAGTGTATGTGTTGTCCTCGAAGTCTTCGATGGTTGGCATCATTTCTTCACAGGTCTTGGAACTCCATTAAGTATGATTTTGAAGAGTTTTGAATTACAAGGACATCAGGCATGTCCTTGTAAATCACTATAATAGAGTACAACAACCGAATGTCATACCCATGTCATTATACAAAAACTGTTCTTGTAAACCACCAAAAACAGTCTACACACACTCACATCATGAGAGCATGCACATGTAGGATATGATAGTAAGTTAAGTTTTAAATGAAAGAGGTTTTCACTTATTTAACTTTTTTGGAACCACTATAAAATGTTGTATAAACGTTTGTTGTCCTATGTGTTTGTTGTGACACTTCAAGTCTGACAAGTCATGGAGAAACAAATTATTATTCATAATTTCATTAAAACTAATAGCACTATATGAAGATAAGTGTCCGACAATAAAGATAAATCACTCTCACTGTCAGTGTTCGTCCGCGTCATCGTTTGTTGTTGTCACGTGCCTTCTTTGTCTTTCTCCCGCCACCGTCATTGTTAATCTGTTCCACCTGTGTTCATCCCTTGTGTGTGATTAGCTTAATCATTCCTTCATCCATTTATACCCTTTCGTCTGTGTCCATTGTTGTCCGGTATTTTGGTTCGTCTGCTTCGTGTGGTTGTCTCGTCCTGTCTTCCCGCATCCAGTATCTGTTCCCCGTAAGTGTTTAATAAATCCGTTTGTTAATGTATCTCGTTCTCCGTCTCGTTATGTCATCTTCCGCCAGCCAGGCGTTACACTCACGCTATTTGTATATTGTTATTAAGAGTTGTTTTTTTTCACTGTTGTATGGTGCATTGCAGTTAAAAATGAAAACAAAAAATACAGTGAAAGAATTGATTAAGTTAGTGACCCCTTATATTTTCTCAAACATCAGACTTCAAACTACATTTAGATTTTTTCACAAAAATGGTCAACTACCCATATATGAAAATCTACAGAGTTATTTGCAAACAAGTCTTCCACTCTTCTTATTTGTTTGTCTTTCACAGGCAAAACGTGTGCATTAATGATGATGACTTTGTGACCGAAGAATCCAGTGAGAGTCAGTTGCCTCCTGGAGCTTCTGGCTGTCCAAAACCTCGTCCACCAGCCAACAGCCACTTAAGAGTGCGCAAAAAACACATCACCATCTTTTGCTTAACTCAAAACTTTTACACTTTCAATATCTTTCATATCTCTTATATGTCCAGATCAACAAGCGTCAGTATGATTATGGAGATCACGAAGAGTTTGTTTGCTTCACTGGATTTGAGTTGCAGGGATTCCAGCTCATTCATTGTTTGCAGGACGGTACCTGGGAGAAACCAAAGGGACAGTGCATTAGTAAGCCATAGAAATGCACATGTAATATCAGAAGAACAGAACTTGTGATCTGAAAGCTCATTTTGTCCTTTACACACATTGTAATCAATGGCGTTTCATGTCATTCCAGAAAGTGCTTGCTCCAAACCCACAGTGCCTGATGGCATGACGATTAATCCAGACAGAATGGAGTATAAAGTAGGAAGTGACATCATGCTGGTTTGTTTAGAGAGCGGCACGAGTCCTTCAGGACGCACGACTTACTCTTGTGGAAAAAGTCTCGTCTGGGAGCCAAGCATTCCAAAGGACTTATACTGCAAAATAGGTACTCATTCATTTTCCTTCGGCTTAGTCTCTATTTCAGAGGTCGCCACAGCCGAATGAACCACCAATTATTCTGGCATATGTTTTATGCAGCAGATGCCTTTCCAGCCACAACCCAGTACTGGGAAACATCCATACACACTTACAATCACACACATACACTATGGTCAATTTATTTTTATTCAATTCACCTATAGCGCATGTCTTTGGACTGTGGGGGAAACCAGAGCACCCGAAGGAAACCCACACGAACACGGGGAGAACATGCAAACTTCACACAGAAATGCCATCTTGCCCAGCCGGGACTCGAACCAGCGACCTTCTTGCTGTGAGGCAACATTGCTAACCACTGAGCCACCATGCCGTCCCAAAATAGGCACTTACAAAGAATAAATGCCAAACTTGCTTCCTTAAGTTTGATTTAAATTCACAGCTTTAGCTTCTGAGAAATATGATGCCTCTATTGTGATCTTTTAAAGGTTTGTTTTGGAGGTGTCTTAAAACAGGTTTATAACCATCCATGGTCCCTTATAATATTTAGCTATGGATAAAAAAAAATGAAAAACTTGAACATTTCAGTTTGTTTGAATTTAAGTAAAATGTTTATATTTATTTTATCCTATAATGGTTTGATAAAAAAAAAATCTTTTCAATTATATATATTTTTTGGTTATAAGAAATAATGAAAATTGGACAGAATAAAAAAATGCTTTCTTTTGTTGTGATTTTAAAAATCTGGATTATTTCTTTAAACTCTTCTGAATTTAAACATTGGTATTGTGTTGTCTAAAGAATGCACTTTTTTGTTATTATATGCAGAGAAAAAAAGCTCAAATTGAGAAGAAGAGTCATAAGTTGTTTACAGAATAATACAAAAATTATATTTTACTTAAACTCACAACTATAATTGTAAAATCTTTTTTTTCTTTTTTTACATCGTAGCATCCTCTCCTTTACCAGAGTCCGTAATGGTTCATTTAACTATCTAGTCTCTCCAAAGCTTTCCGAGAGCTTGTTCTGTTCTGATTGGCCAGATCAAGTCCCAGTCAGTTGTGATTGGTCTACATCTTATAGCATGTCGTAAAGAAAACACGCATTACCATATCTGAAATCTTTGAAAGTCTATTTTGTCCACGTTCTCATCAGCACAAATCAAGCTTGAGGGTCAAATTTGACTTAGTTCACAGGCAGCCAGGAAACATCATAAGCAGGCATTATGCAAATGATATATAAATCTACAATTTAAGTTTTACACAAAGGTGTAACCACTCATGACTTGTTTCAGGCAGTTTAGAATCACTTCTGTTGGGAGACGACAACTCCATTTATTGTGCACTTTGACCATTGAACATTGTCAAACCTTTAGCATTCATAAACAGATATATTGTATTGCGCACTATATTAAATGTTTGCAGTGCATTCTTTTCACAGATAACCCCTATGTACCAGACAGCAGCTGTAAACTTGGAGAGATCAGTGATGGGACTAAATGTATTTGCATGACTAAGGAAAAATGCAGGTATGAAGTGGTGTATTTGTGACAAGTTCATTTCACCATGTTGTTTTATTAAAAATGAAATGAGAATGTAATACAAACAAGCTCAAAAAACATTCCAAGATACTTTTACTTCTTGCTTTGGGTATAATTATTAAACCTCCAATCTTAAACAGCCAAGCCAAATAATGTAGCTTTAGATTTTTTTGCACAAATGTAATGAAAACCTATTATGACAAAACTAACTGGAGACCACTTCCATCTCGTTACTTCTTTTCAACATTTTCCTTCTCATGAGAAACAATAGAAAAAGTCATTAGAATTTTTGAATCATTAGAAAAAATAATAAAAGCCTGTGGAACAAGCCTGGGCAAAAAATACATCCGAAAACACAAATGCACAATTTGACACTAGGATATCCATTCCCATTGCTTTAGCTTTTAAAAGCAAAGTACTATTATCAGCTCTATCAAAGGCCTTTAGAAAATCTAACAGCAAAATCACACTTAACTTGGCTTCATCGTTTTCCATATAAAATCGTATATATATATATATTCAAATATGCCTTAATGCAGTGCTATTTCCAGTCTGGTGGAAAACTTGACTATTAAGTACCATGTATTTTTGTATCCTGCAGAGGCTACAGAGAAGACGTGTGCGTTTATGACGCTGGTAAGGAGACTGCCATTATGATGTCCCTCTGTGCTTTTCATGCTGACCGCTGTCATGGAAACAGATTATACTTTATGAATAATGGACCGTGCAAAAGTGACGCACGCAGTCTGGACTGGGCCAAATTCAGAGCCAGTGTATCTGAGCAGAGCTCGGTGCAGGAGCCCTGCGGTTCAGACACCTGTTACGAGTGGGAGAACTGCTCAGGTACAGAACAAATCATGAATCCTTACGCAATGCATTCTTTCTGCGTTATATTCAACTGAAATAATCAGACACTGTTTCATTGTCTTTTATTCTTAGTGTCCAAAACGTGCGAGTGCAAGATCCCCAGAGAATGTTCAAAAGACGGGAAGCAAATATACTGCCTGAAAATCGTGAGAACGCAAAGCACAAGAAGCATGAATCTGTGCTTTATGGCGGCAATGAAGTGCAGCAGTATAGAGTTTGAGCTTCTGCATGAAGGCCCTTGCGCTGGTTCTTAATTGTGCACCACTTTAGTTGTAGAAATGTTCACAGTCGATATGCTGACAGATTTCCATTATTGATTTATATCAATAATACATTGTCATTTTAAAATCACTCACAGCATGCTATACTGTTTTTATTTTTTGTGCATATGGGCAATCTTGATATTGATCTGTACGACACAATAAAATATTATCGGACACAATAAAATATTATCGGACATTCAGATGCCTACTTATATTTAAACACTCCTTCGTCTGTTAAAGTTGAACGTTAAAATAATCACTTTCTAGCATGTCGTAAATAAGCTATTTATGTTAATTATACTGAAAGGCTTTGCTGTTTGTCAATGCCCATAATCTAACAACACTTTTAGTAACAAATGTGCACTTATTTACAATATTTATTTGCAAAGTGAAAACATGTCTTTTATATATTACAGTAAAAAAAACATCATAGAGCTGCACCAAACAATATAAAAAAATACTTTATGACTGACAGTCTCCAATTTTGAGCACTTTCATCTCTTTCCCTCTGCATCTCCAAGCTCCCGCCTCACATTCTGACATCATCTCAGGAGCTCCGCCCATCAGAGAGACACACACGTGGGCGGAGTCATCAGAGCAGTCCTCAGGATCCTTACAGTCACATTTCGAACCTGGGGACATTTAAATACTGTTTTATATATACTGTAATTTCTAAACCAACCAAATGTTGTAGTTAATTATGTATGAAAATAACAAATGATTAACTTTGGAATATATGGCCGCAATATTACAAATATTCTTTTTGTATCATTTATTTTGTATTCACTTATTAGTCTGTCAACATTAAAGCCTTTGGATCTTATTCTTGATGGAAATTTCATAAAGGAAATAATTATCATACAATTTGAGTATTCAACACATTATGTGCATGAATAGTGTTTTAAAATAATTATTATAATTATACAAAAAGTGCACTGTGTCAATGACCAATATGAGAAAGTAGTTTTTTTGTGTTACCATCGCATGTCTCCCACTGATGGCAGTCCTGACAGGATGTGAATTTGGTTTCTGGCCAACTGCATGCACTATCCTGCAGCAAAGTAAAGGTTTTCCCCAGACACTGCAGAGCCCCAAGCTGACAGATGCTCATTCGGTTCACCCGGCCCGGACGCACAGAGGCACAAACGTAGAGAGACGTCCTGGTCAAAGATGTGATATTAACACATGCTGCTTTGTTTGATTTTTAATTTTTTCCATATATTCAATACCATAATTAATGCACTTACTTGCATTCAAAAGGCATTTTGCAAACACATTGACCCGTCCCTGGTTTTTCCCATGGTTTGCAGAGGAGGCTTGGGTGGGTAGGCACTGCTTCCACTAATCAAAAATATTATATTCGCAATAATTAAAGTCATATATAGGGCCTTCCATTAATTTGATAAATATGATCAAAGAACGCTGTGACAAAAATGACCTGGATCTTTTGACCAATATATTCCCCCCAAAAATGGGAGTTTGCAGATGTTTTTTTTTTTTTTAAACACCATCAAATATTGTGATGAGACTTTCTAATCCCATGACCCATCTAGCCTCTGCAGTTCTCCAGCTTTGGTCACTTGATCCTTCATCCTAACCTTTTTTGGCCGCTTGAACCTTCATCCTAGAATGTGTGTTGTGGAAAATTTAGCACATGTCCTTTTCCTCTTCCTTAAACTTTGTTTCTGTCTCTACGTTCTGCTCAATTTAAACCATCATTTATAAAAAGGCATTAGTTATAACAATCTTTACAGTAAAAAAATGTATAGGATAATTAATTAACTGTCATAATTCAGTGAATTTCTCATTCACTTTTAAAAAACAATAATATGATGAAAATGCATAAGATTCTGTTTTAAACATGCTGTGAGTTATCTGGTTTGAGGTTTGCATCTTGAGCTAAAGTAGCAAAAAGATAGAAAATGTCAACTCTGTTATGGCTTAATAGTTTAACAATAACAACAATTAGTAACAAAATTAAATCCTCCCTATACAGCATTTTGCATTGTTACATTAATAATGGATTCAAATGATTAGATTAAACTACACATATGTAACAGTTGGTGCAAAAGACCAAAAGCTTAGACGTTTTCACAGCCTTCTTTGATCTTATTTACCAAGGGTGCCAATATGTTGGGCACTGTATTTGTTTTGGTTTTTTAATAGGAACCTACCTGGGTTGCAACGGACACTCTTAGGCTCTGGATACCAGCTGAGACCAAGACGGCACCTGATTTCTCCCTCACCATCTTTCTGCATCCCACTTGGGCATGAGAGGGTCACACTATCACCGATACGATAGGATTGTTTTAAGGGTGCGACAATAACATTCCTGAGAACAGCTGGAGGATCGCACTCGGATTCTGGTAAATATACGAACAGCAGAAAATACTTCACAATAATTGCCTAATTTAATGATTTAAAATCACTGAATTGCATTAAATGGGTAATATGCAATAACCTGCTATTACTCTCAGATATTCTTTCAAATTGAACTATGATAACAGAGTAATTTTAATTGCCTAATTGTTGATATGATGCTGGTGAATTTCAGAGCCTGATCAGTTACTTTCTTAACATTTCTTTACTAAATTTCTTAATATCAACTATTCAGTATTGACTGGTACATCTACGAATTTTTATTTTTTTAGATACTAATACCACTGAAACGCTACCTAATCTGTTAAATTACTGTTTATACTCTCATGCCAATTAAATAGATTGTAGGTATTTATTAGATACTAGTTCTTATTAGACAATAGTAGACAATTTATTAAACCTTATTAATGGGTAATAATACTTATCTGAACTGGTAATAGTAAGATAGTGTATATTTCATTGGTAAGATTTTTAACTAAACTTAGGCTTTATGAATTCCATGTATAACCCTGATTTAATAATTAATCTCCTAGCAAATTCCTTAACAATTGTGTAGCAACATTTTGGCAACTACCAAGAAAATATTGTCAGCACGAAAATAAACTTTGAATTACTTTTGCACTCCATTGGAGATATCCTCCAGGTCAGGTTTTCTGTACATTCAGCAAATGGATTGCCAATGCGATCATGTCCGTCTGCGCAGGTGTACTCAATCTTCCTGCCCACTGTATAGATGTCTCTTGGGTCCTGCATACATGATGGAATGCATGCTTGTTGTGAGTTTTGTGTATTGAAGAGGTTTCATTACTGTGTGTATTCCCACACCCTCTCAATTTCCCTTGAATAGGGAGATACTTACCAAAACAAACCCATTAGCCAAAGGAGGGGGAGTTTTACATGTCTTCACTGGTGTCAGTGTGGGATCAAAGCAATGGGGTTCCAAAGTTCTAGAGTATGGAGAAGAAAAAAAGGGGGTCATGAATGTACACCAATATATATACATGAATATATTAATATATTAATAATTAGTATTATTAGATTTTTTTTCTTTCAAACATTTTTCACAATATTTCCTATAATATTTTTTTCTTCTGGAGAAAGTCTTATTTGTTTTATATCGGCTAGAATAAAAGCAGTTTTAAATTTAAGGTCAATATTATTAATTAGTTTTTTTTTTGTCTACAAAACAAACCACTGTTATACAATGACTTGCCTAATTACCCTAACTTGCCTAGTTAACCTAATTAAGCCTTTAAATTGCACTTTTAGCTGAATGCAAATATCTTAAAAAATAACTAGTAAAATATTATGTATTATCATCATGGCAAAGATAAAAGAAATCAATTATTAGAAATGAGTTATTAAAACAATTATGTTTAGAAATGTGTTAAAAAAAATCTTCTTTCCGTTAAACAGAAATTAAGAGAACAAAAAATATACAGGGGGGCTAATAATTTAGGAGGGCTACTAACTCGACTATATATATTAATTAAATGCACATATTGTCATCCTTACTTGAGGTGTTCAAAATCAGGCTCCTCACAGCTTCTGCGCTCTAGATTTTCCCCAATGCAATTTTTGCCTCCATTTCTTGCCGTTGGATTATTGCATGAACGAGTCCTTGACTTTTGACCATGAGAGCAGCTGCTCCAGGCAGACCAGCAGCTCCAGCCTCCTTCAATCACTCCTGTAAAGCATGACACATTTCAGACACAAGGAACAGGCAGGTTATGTTCAACAATTTAACTGCACTCATTATTTCTGAATCAGTTTCTCTGATTCCCGAACAAACGACTCTTATGAACAGGTTATTTTTAGCTCATCAAAAACAAGAAGAGCAATCAGTGATTTTGATTCCTTAACAAATTACTTAAGAGCCATTTCTTGCCCAACTGGTAGTCTAATATTCATTCATTCATTTTCTTTTCGGCTTAGTCCCTTTATTAATCAGGGGTCACCACAGCAGAATAAACCGCCAACTTATCCAGCATATGGTTTACGCAGCGGATGCCCTTCCAGCCGCAACCCATCACTGGGAAACATCCATACTCACTCATTCACACACACTACGGACAATTTAGTTCACCCAATTCACCTACAGTGCATGTCTTTGGACTGTAGGGGAAACCGGAGCACCCAGAGGAAACCCACACGATCACAGGAACATGCAAACATGCAAACTCCACACAGAAATGCCAACTAACCCAGCCGAGGCTCGAACCAGCAACCTTCTTGCTGTGAGGCGATCGTGCTACCTACTGTGCCACTTTGACGCCCACGTAGTCTGTAAGTACTGTACTGTAAGTAAAAGATAATATTCGACCAGTAAAAAAAGCTACTATAACCTCTTATAAGCAATTAATGACTAGTTTGAATCACTTCAGCAGATCCTGAATCAATATGTGACTCACTTAACATGCAAGTTTCATATAACACCACTTACATGTGAATAAGTGACCCATTTCATCTTGTAGGGGACGGGACGCTTCAAATACCAGAGGCCATATAAGCTGAAGTGCAAAAGTGATGTCATTAAAAAAAGTGATCTCACTAAATCTTCTAATGAGAATTTTGTCTTTGTTTTAGAGCACAATAGCTATTAGATAATCTTAATACTAACAGATGGATAACCTTAATACTAACAGATGGATAACCTTAATACTAACAGATGGATAACCTTAATACTAACAGGGCATTTGATTGGTTGAAACATCTGACCACTATAAGCTGAAGTGCAAAAGTGATGTCATTAGAAATCACTGATTATAATGTGGCGCAAGTGAGAAACTGTATTTCACTAAATCTTCTAATAATAATTTTGTCTTTGTTTAGAAGCACAATAGCTAATGGATAATCTTAATACTAACAGACTTATACCTACACCAAAAAAAACTTTCATTTTAATTTCATGGGGACTTTAAAAGTTTATTAACTCCTACCTGGTTGTTCTCCAAGGACATGGCCATTCTGGCAGGCATTACCGCTGGTGCCAGGCCTGCATACACATGTACAAACCCCTTCACTGAGCACAGCCATGCCGTTGTTCTGACAGGGTCTGCAGTGACAGGGGCTCTGCTCCTCCAGATAGGCCTCCAATGCCCTCTTCAGGTGGACTTTTTTCAGTCCCGCACATGCCACCTCTTTGACCAATTCATGCAGCGGCCTCAACTAAGAATACAACACACCATAGTAAAAATATTTACTCTGTACTGTTAAGTACATATTTCTGATGCCTTAGGTCTGACATACCTTCTGTTTTATCACTTTAGGGAACTCCTTCACTGACCCAGCCCATTTTGTGTACATCTGTTTGTTATTGTCAGGGTTTTCCAAGTCTAGGAGACTAAGGCCAGCTATATAAGCGCTATGTCCTCCTACAATGTCTGTTTTTATTGGCATCTTATGGTTTCTGTTCTCTGTAAAACATTTTAAAGGGTTTCACGTTCATATTTGACATTATATACACCTTTAGTGATAAGAATTTGTCAGAGCATAAGTAATATTGTGCTACCAACCACTGAAATTCTCAATGGTCTTCATCAGTTTCACACACTTGGTTGTTTTCTTCTTATAGAAGAGACGCCGCTTCACACGAGTAATACACTGGTGGAAATCCGTCTCTGTTCTACCTGCATTAAAAAGGACATCATATGAAACATACACAATACAAGGGTTAACGATTACACTGAAAGGGCATTGACTTGATGTAAAAAAGTATAAAGTGTCACTCATATGACAGCAGGGTCAAAGGTAAGATCTTTTGTGTCTGAATCAAAATATGTTTATAAAAATAATTTTACATAGATAGAAAGCATATAAAATATGAAATGCTAATGCTTCAAATCAGGTGTGTAAAAATAAAATGTCAAAAAATGTTAAATAATGTTCTATCAGCAGTATTTACTGTAGATGTGTTTCTGTAAGAATGGCTTGTGATTAAAACATGCGCCACAATAGGTGATCAGACTAAATTCATATTTTAAATTATATTAAAATTTTAATTATATACTGATAAATAGGTAAAGCCTAATGATTTTGTCAGGGTTATGTTGTGTTCCATGTGCTTTTGTTGATGTCATGTGATTCCTTTGTTCTGTTTTCCCGCCGTTTTCAATGTTTATTAGTTTCACCTGTGTTCACCCCTGTATATCATTTCGTCCCATTATCCCTCTTGTATTTATACCCCTCAGTTTGTTTCAGTCCTGGTCCGGTATTGTAGTGTCTATGTGTCGGTGTATTGTCTTCATGTCCATGCTGTCATCACCCCATGTCCTCCCAGAGTGTCTTCATGTACCCGTGTTTGTCGTAAGTGTTTGTTAATAAATTCTTGTTCGTTTACTCCCGTGTTCCTGTGCCTTCATGTCCCTCAACCCGAGCGTGACAGATTTAAAGGATGGTGGCAAATTATAAAGATTTACAATTTATTAAAAAATGACAATTATTTAGTAATTTGGGGCTGCATTGTGATCCTTAAAAGAAGTCTGTTAATAGAGTAACTCATCAAATGATTATTGTTTTAATATGCCTACATATTTCTTTCTTTTTTTTATATAAACCCCTTTTCATCTTTGACGGTTTCAGAAAAATTCTGATTGTGTTCATAATTTAGAAGCCTAAATTCTAATCAAGTATGAAACAGAGAAGGATTAAATAAGGATTTTGGAATAGAGGAAAACTCTAAAATGTAATAATCATTAAGGCATTCATCAAACAAAACCTACGCTTATAAAAGCTGATACATGCAAAAAATAGATTGGACTAATAAAGATACATTTTTATCATTATACATGAATTAAGTACATCAAGTCCCCTCAAGTTTATCATTTTAACATATTAACGACTGTCTGTGTAGTTTATATACCCTATTATTTCACAATTAATATTATCAGAGAAAAGAGAAGTTAACACGTACTCATTTCCATCATATAATTTGCGTCCAGCTCCAGCAGTGCCCTGTACTGGCCACCCAGAGATCCTTCTTCCATATAGTGAGTACCATATCGCTGTATGAATAGTCGATATGCTGACGGCTCATATGTGATGGGCAGAGCTGATAGATCCTTCCAGAAATCTTCAGACAGAGGCAGGTATTCAGGAGCGTTGTTCTGGAACTGAGCTACTTCTACCTCATTTTTTATTATAAGCAGGTGATAGGTCTTTAAAAACAGAACAAACACTTTAAATATATCATTATAACAAGCTTTTTATACTGTTTAATATAATGGATGCATTGCTACCTTGTCCTGTTTTAGTTTGTTATGAAAGGTTTTATGATCATGGCCTCCCCGAATGATCCTTCTTTGCTGTTCATCCCTCATGTAGGACCAGGAACTGTCATAGTAGTCATCAGTGAAATCATTTTCAACACTGACCTGAAAGGGGAAAACAAAGTTAATATTACAAAGGAGGAGAAATAATTAAATATTAATAGTAAATTAAGTAATTGCAGCATATTTACACCTTTTCCTCACAATTCTTTTTTTTTTCTTTTTTATTACTTTATTTATAGACGTTTTTATACATAACACCCAATAGAGTACATCATGTACACATGTTAACAAAATTATCTCAGTGTTATTACCTGATACCAGCTAGAACACGCACCAAAACACTAGCAAACATTACAGCAATTATACAGCACCATTAAAAAAACTAGCCAGACTAATGGAATAATAAACAAAATAGAATGACATGTAAAAAGGAAGGGGAAAAAAATTATTACAGAGACATTATTAACATATCTAAGGAAGGGGCCCCATATCTTCTGTTTGCCGAATCTAGAGAACCGTAACCTTTCCAGCTTGAGGGCACAAACCATTTCAGCTAACCATTTAAAAAAAAAACCTGGAGGTGTCGCGGATTTCCACTCCGTCAGAATCACTCGCTTGGCCAGCATTTTCCTCACAGTTCTGAGTGTATATACTCCACAATTGTGAAATTTACATTTTTCCAGTTTGGACATTAGAATTGTGGGATATAAATTGAAAAATTGTACGATAAATTTGCAGGATGGAATTCTAAGATGGAAAGTCATTATTATAGATTGCTCAGAATTGCACATTTCTATTAGAAATAGATATACAACTTTGTATCCCACAATTGCAATTTTTTGATGTCTTCTGTTGAACACAAAAGAAGACAGTTTGAAGAAAGTTGGAAACTAACCACTGACTTGCAGTATTTGTTTTTCGTACTATGGAAGTCACAGGTTCTCAGCTTTCTTCAAAATATCTTATTTTGTGTTCAACAGAAGAAAGAAACTCATAAAGGTTTATAACCACTAGAGGATGAGTAAATGGTGAGTAAATTATTATTTTTCATAATTGTGACATTTTTATTAGAAATCTGGCTTTATTCCTTGCAATTGTTATTCTATATCAATTCTGACTTTGTTCATTCAGAGTTTATATCCCACAATTGTAACTTTTTTCTGGCAATGCAGAAAATAAAAATACAAATAAGAAATGTGAGATATAAACTAATAATCTGGCAATTTTAGACTTTTTTCCCTCATTAATATTATGACCTACAATTGAGGGAAAAAGCCAGAAAAAGATTCCTATGATTATAACATACACATGTGATCAAAATGTTCACCTGAAAGCTGTATCTGAGTAGATTTTGGGGAAGTCTGTAGAAATCTCTGTGGTCTCCACTGAAAACCTTCCTGCATTGTCCACCAAAGCTACGAGTGTTAATGACACCGGCTCTCAGCTCACCCGTCAACACATCAAACCTATTGGAAGCCAAATATAGCCACTGTAATTCATCATATCACCATTTACAGTAATAACTTACAGTCAGAATAAAACATATTCTACCCTCTTCCTGTGAGGTCTGAGTTTGGCGGTGGCTTTTGCTCATCACACACTATAAAGCTACTACAGCGCTGTTCATCCAAACCATCTTCACAGTCATGATCTCCATTGCACACAAGAGACGGGTTAATGCACTGACCTATGATAAAACAAAACAACAATCAAAACTCTATACTGACTTGGCTTTCGTCAACAAATAGGCCTATAAAATATCACAGACTTACCAGATGTGCAGCGAAATCTATTTCCGCATCCTGCCTGTAGAGGGCAGCTTTTCTTCGGTAAACAGGCTTGACTCTGAATGGCCTCACCGGTACAAGGGTTTCCGCCAAACTGAGGGAATGTCTCTACTTGACGCACTCGAACCTGAGAGAAGAAAAAACATCCAAAATCCTTATTTAACCTCATCAAGTTGTGTCTGTAAATTTCAATTACAGTAGGCTACATGTTTTGATTAAAGCGATAATTCACCCCCACCTCCCAAAAAAATCAAACAACAACAACAACAAAAAAAAACTGTCATAATTTGTTTACCCTTAAACACAAAATATATTTTGAAAAATGTTAGAAACTTAACCATTGACTTCCATTGTATTTTTTTTTTCATACTACAGAAGTCAAGTGTTACAGGTTTACAAGATATTTCAAAATGTGTTATTTTGTATCACCACAAAAAAGGCATAAGGTTTGAAACCACTTAAGAGTGTGTAACAGTGACTTTATTTATGAGTGAACTATACCTTTCATTTCAATTACAAACAGCTCTTTCTTAAAATGAGTTTTTGTCCTCATGTATTGAGCCATAAATCTTCACTTCAGCAGCACTGACATACACCAAACTTGGCAGTTTTATACATATTTATATTCTGAATGTTTTCACTTAGAGATTTTTTTTAAAAAAGAATTTACAACATTTTAGTCTACCCAAGTTTTTGACAGTTTATGTTTCTTCTGGCTATTTGAGTACTACCTGAATAATCATAAAAAGAAATCCCCATTCATTCTGTAAAAACCATTGATTCTATGTAAAATAAAATTGCAAAAACAAATTATATACATATACACATACATTCATCCAGTTGAGATTTTTGTTTGCAAATTAGTGGAAAAATAATTAAATGATGCCTCATTTGCAAATTAAAACAAAAAAATATCTGAAAAGCTTGCGATTATTAATGTAATAAATCAATTGGGGAAATGTGGTGATAACTTTTATTTCATTGTTTTAGTCTATTAACCTGCAGCATCTTAAAAATGTGTAAATAAGGCTCTTTACCTGTGTTTTGGTACAGCCGTCACACTCTGACCAGTCTCCATACGGTCCCCACCTGCAGTTTAACGGCTGCACACACCTTTCACAACAACAGCAGGCCAAGTTAATAGATATAAGCATCCAGCATAACCAATGCATACAATAATGTTTTCAAGCAGAACTTACCAAATGGAAGGCAGAAACGTGAGAAGAAATATTAAAGTGGACTGTGGGCACATCTGAAAAACAGCAGTGTTATAGATTGTTAATATTTTATAAAAGTATTTGTTAATGTTATTAAATAGATTTAAATTTTTTGTGTCAAAGATGAAAGGTCGTTTTCAAGGGGGTCTTTCCAATAATAATGTCTGTCAATGTCTATAAATCATATATTTTGAGCATGACTTTTAGAAATATTTAAAAAAACAAGCTTAACGATAGTAAACATACAAAACAAAATCTCTTTGGGGATTATAACTAAAATAATTTGATGATATTGAAAGGCTATTTAAGGATCATAGTGCAATTTCAAACTAGTATTATTTGTCATTATAATTATTTGTTCTTAGTCATTAATTTTCAGAACATTGAGATTTACCTATATTTGTCAGCAAGACATTTTTAATAATCTAAAAGATAATATTTAGTGTGCTGACTAATTATTTAGAATATTTTAATGTAAGGGATACATATATTGCATATACTATTATCGCGATAATTTTGTGATATATTGCACAGCCCTAATAAGTTCATCTATTACGTGATAAACTTTTATTTTCAGCAGTTTTTACATAAATATATGTCAGACAAAATGATAATGTAACATTATTTCACCCATATTTAGACTTTTTATTATTTATTTTTTTTACACAAAAGTTCCTCAAAACATTAATAGACCCTTTCTTGCAAGTGCTGTTTAAAAGAGATTTATTTCAACAAATTGTCAAACATAAGAGTTTAAATAACCAATTTCTAATGATGAAATTGTACGTTGTGTTTACTGATGACAGTACGTAATATTTAACTAGTTATTTTGCAAGATATTAGTAGTCAGCTAAAAGTGTATTTTAAAGCCTTAGCTAGGTTAATCATTGAACTAATTAGGTTAGTCATTGAACATCAGTGGTTCATTCTGTATCTGAAGAATCTTAAGGGGCTAATAATATTGACCTTTATTTTTGACCTTTTTTTTATTTTTGTTTCTGCCAAAGTGGAAAAAAAAACAAGATTTTCATCAGAAACAAAATATAATAGAAAATACTGTGAGAAATGTATTTGTTCTGTTAAACATCACTTTGAAAAAAAATAATAATAATAATTATATATATATATATCAATCAATCAAAGTATTACAATTACACAGGAGGGCTAATAATTGTGTCTTCAACAGCAAGGAAATTGAATTTTATGAGTGTTACGTCATTAACTTACTTTCGGTTTCAATTTCCCTTTCAGGGTTAGTTATTTTGGGATGAGCTTTCAGTCATTTCTATTCATTTTAAATAGATTCATGTTTCATTTCCAAAAATATATTAAAAGTATATAAAAAAATCCGGCCATGACTTTAATTTTCTACATCTCAAATATATGACATTTCTGAAATAAACAGCTCCTTACCTTAAAGTTGTGGATGCTGTAGACTGTACAGGTCAGCAGTGATGGTCCTGCTCATATACTGGGGCTCTTACATTGATTTTGACGTCATTATAGCACAGAAAGGAATTCCCAGCGTGACTCAAATGCTGGACATTCAGTGCTGCCTCCTCACGCTTATACTGTGCCAGTTTAATTTCTGCTGCCACCCTTTCACAATCTACTATTTAGATCCGTCAATTTCAGTAAGCAGTGTGAGTATGATGCTCTTGTTTCTGTTATTCTGGGAAATAAATGGGGTTCATTTTGTATTGTAACAAGGGTGGTGAAACCGTTTTGTCCCGAATGCTGTGGAACACATAGACCTCTGTTTTTTTTGAGTTGTGCAATGTTTGTTGTTCAAGCCGATGACCAATCACTGACTAACATGGGGTCAAAACAACCACTGAATGCTCTGCTTGTGTGTCATAATACAGCTTTGTTCTGTAATTCAGGACATCCGTGGGATTGCTGTTTACACAATAGTGAGCAGCATCCTATACAGCAGTGAAAGGACTGTGCTGACAAAGCAAATGACTGTATTACAAATTGTGGTATAGAAGTAAACAAACCTTTATCAAGTGTAGTAATAGCACAGC
Organism: Danio choprae; assembly: GCA_903798125.1. Lineage (NCBI taxonomy): Eukaryota > Metazoa > Chordata > Actinopteri > Cypriniformes > Danionidae > Danio > Danio choprae. The sequence goes on along the minus strand of CAIGQW010052715.1, from coordinate 4,284,570 downwards.
TGCATTATTTAGTGCTCATTAACATTTGTTTTGGACAATTAACAAAATCTGACATTTAGAGATATGGGCAGTATCGAGTATAAACATTGAAAATGTTTGGTGAAAATTGAAAATGTTTTGGTAAATGCTTTATTTATTTAATATGTTTATTTGAATTTAGATAAAATGTTATCAGACCTTTATATAATAAAGAACATTTTACTTAAACCCATACCTAATAAATAAATAAATACAGAAAACATGAGAATTGGAGTCTTTTAATTTTATTCCATACTTTATTTTATTATGCACTTAATATCTGTTTCTTGGGTAACACTTCACAATAAGGTTGTATTAACGTTAGTTAATTAGTTAACATGAATTGGCAATGAACAACACATTAAGCATGACTTATTCTTTGTTTATTGTAAACATTGTTAATGTAAACATATCAATGTGTTAGTTAATGCATTAGTTAACATGAACATATTTTGTTATTGTTAACGCTCATATCCTAATACATCTCTTTACATTATCAGCTTTGTAGTTGCTCCAACTTAATTCTTCTTGTTACAATTACATTTCTCTAGTTGACCCAACTTAATTTGTCTTGATATTTAACTTATTTTTTCTAGTTCTCATAATTTATAATTTCATGTTAACCCAAGTAAAACATTTTAAAATATTGCTTTCTAGAACATTGTATAGTGCTGAACCCACTAGTCATTGTTCATTATTTGTTTACGTTAACTAATGTATTAAAAAGCACATTACTATTTTTGCAAGTTTACATTAATGAAGATTTTGTGTTGCTTAATAAACGTGTTGTTCATTGTTAGGTCATGTTATCTAATCCATTAACAAATACATCATTGTATGTGTAAGTAAACATTAATGTAAAGAGATACATTAGAATACGAGTAAGCTATACTGTAACAATAATAAAGTTTAAGTAATGCTGAACAGAAGTGTTGTTCTTTGTTAATTCATGTTAACTTATCTGTTAATGCATTAATACGACCTTATTTTAAAGGGGTTATCATTTCTTGTTATGGTTTAACCATTAATTATATATAATCCATTTCATTTTTCATAATCTATCTTGTGAGTATTTAATTTCTGAAATATAATTACATAATTAGGTTATGTTTTAAAATACTCATTCATTCATTTTCACTTCGGCTTAGTCCCTTTATTAATCTGGGGTCGCCACAGCGGAATGAACCGCCAATTTATCCAGCATATGTTTTACGCAGCAGATGCCCTTCCAGCTGCAACCCATCTCTGGGAAACATCCATACACACCCATTCACACTCATACACTACGGACAATTTAGCTTACCCAACTCACCTATACCGCATGTCTTTGGACTTGTGGGGGAAACCGGAGCACCCGGAGGAAACCCACGCCAACACGGGGAGAACATGCAAACTCCACACAGAAATGCCAACTGACCCAGCCGAGGCTTGAACCAACGACCTTCTTGCTGTGAGGCGAACGTGCTACCCACTGCGCCACCATGAGGCCCTAAAATACTCATACTATGTTTTTTTTTTATTTCATATACTGCCCAATGAACTCAACTGTTCTTAATTGTTCATTTTAATAGTTTAAATGTTCCTTTCAAACACATCTTTTGTTTATGTATGCACAGAAATTAAGGCCACAAAGCATCTTCTTTAATAGTATTTTATTTTGACTGGTATTTTTCTTTTCATCAGTTTACAAACCATAATATATTAATGAACCAAAACAGAGAACAAATACATTTTCTTTCTCTTTCTATTCTCATAGAAATGTGGTACAAGATTATCCTATTTAAATTACTGTGACATATAATAATCTTTTATGCCACAAAAAAGCAAGGACATTTTTCAAATGTGTGCAGTCCAGTTCTCTGTCTCCATCTGGCTGTATCTCAGCAGACTGACAGAAGCTCAGCGCTACAAATCCTCATATCTGCTGCATTGGTCGTAGGTTTTGAGACACCTGAAAAATACCAGAACGACTTAACAGATCTACTGTACACAAACCTTTCCCACTAAATATTAGGTTAAAGTGAGAAAGGAGCACATTTAACAGAGTGATGTATAGTAATTGATTTTTCTTTTCAACATTCCTCCATCACCTATATGGATTTACAATGTATTTATGGATTTTACAATGTAGTAATGTTTTTGAGTAACACATTTTTATGTACTGTATCATTAATTAGTGTGAGCAGTAAATCATAGTGCTTAAGCAAAATTTTTAAGCCAATAATATTAGCAACTGCAGTTTTGTCATGATTGTCAATCACTTGAACAGTTGTTTGTTTGTTTTTTCCGCACGAGAGATCAGCGGATCAATCAACAGATCAACAGGATATAATCAGCCCTGATCATGTGATCATGTTTTCAGTAATCTATTTGCTTTTATCGGCCAAAACTGATTATTCCGTTTGGAAATCAGGGATTATATAATTATAAAATGCCAAATTACACGTAAGATGTATAAAATGAATCATGTAAATGTCATGTTGACTTACTAGATACCTTGCACACACTATTCATTTTGCTGATGTGAGAGGGTTACGAAACACACCGTTTCAAACGCACACACTCTTGTTTACTAGATGACTTACTTTTAATTACATTTAACTTTTTGGCATAGCCACTACTGAAGTAATTCAACAGTTATGACTAACACATTCTCAGAAATTTGTACATTTTTACACACTTCATCAGTTTAGTAAACATGTTGTGCTTTAGTAAATGTAGCCCTGTTTGTACCTTTAATGCATTTTGGTGGACTGGATTACACATGACCCAGGGTATCATTTCTGTTTACTGCTGTTTTATTGTGACTGTCTCTTTTTTCTAATAACTACTGAAATATAAGCTTGCCCAATTTACATATATGCATGAAAGGGGACAACATGAACTTATACTGAGAGTAGCAGCCATGGGTTTGTATTCATCAGAACTGGTAAGAGACTATTTATTTATTTATTGTTTGCCTTTCAAACTAAAATGACAGCAAAGTTTAAATCCCATCTGTCTAGTCTGCTTCAACAATAAAACAATTAGGCTTTCTGCAGGTTTTACCAAGTCAAGACATGTTTAAGACCATTAAGAATGCACTTTCAGACTTTTACAGGGCTAAACACTAAGGTTTTTATTTATTTATTTATTTATTTTACAAATGACCAGTGGAAAAGATTTGTACTTTCCCCATAAGAGAAAATCTCATTTAGATATTTCTACCCATATATTACAAATAATAAGTCAAAACAAGCTAACTTTAGTACTTTTTTTCAATATAACTCCTTTAAAAAAATGGTCAAGTTTGAAAAACTATAATAAAGTAAATGCAGTCACAACAGTCTGTAAAGGTCAGTGTCCTCAATAGGTAACTATAAACAAAGATTTATTAAGATGGATTATTGGTGATTGGATGGGTGTAGCTTTAGATGGACATGAAATTTAAGAGCTGATTAAAACAATTGAAGACCTACAACATGATATTTAAGTGATTTTAAAAATATTGTTTTTGAAATGTAAGACCCTGTGGATACGCTAATGTGTGAATCGAAAGTTGCTGCAGACTTTTATTTAAATATAATGACACATTTCCAAATTCAACTGAATATTGAGTAGGGGGCGGAGTTTCATTTTTGTACTCCTCCTCTTTCCTTTTGCTCGCAGCAAACTAATGGTTGAAGGGGTGTGGCTAAGCATATTTAATCCAAGCCTTCAAACTGACATCATCAGAGAAAGACCGCCGTTCCATAGTGAAAGCAAATGGTCAATTTGTCATTTAAGATTACCAAATCCTTTTTTTCCCCCAGTGGATTAACTCACAGACTAGAAAAATAAGCATTGTAAATTTCGATTTCATGCAAACTTTAAGAATTAGATCAGTAGACAAAGAGTAGATGGTCTTTTGTGACCTTTCAAACGCTTTCAACCACATCCAATTGAATGCATCTTCAACTGCCTTTTGTTTACATTTATATTAAGTGTCATAAAATTGTGATAAGATAATCAAAAACACTCTATCTGGTTTTGACTCTAACTGATATCTTAATACCAGTTGCCCTATTTAATAATAAACAGAGCCTGTGAGCCTCACCTCAAACTCTGTCCCGGTACAGGCTCTGATGTCATCTGGTGTCAATCCTTCCAAAACCTCAATGAGAGTCAAACCCTTGCTCTTATCTACATCAAACACAGCCTAAAACAAGAAACATCACACTGTCTGTGATTACTATAAAAGACAGCATATATCTAAGAAATAAGTGTTACTCACCTTTTCAGTGATTATACGGTCAACGCACTGTTTTCCAGTCAGAGGAAGTGTGCACTTGTCTAAAATTTTATGCTTCCCACCCTTTAAATGTAAGGAAACACATTTTAGTGACAAAATGATTTAACATGTTCACTATTTATTTACCCTCAAGTAATTCCAAGCCTTTATGAGTAAATTTTTTCTGTTAAACAAAAATATATATTTTGACAAATGGTGGAAAAAAATATTAAATTGCTATTGGTTTTCAACATTCTTCAAAATATCTTCTTTAGTGTTTAACAGATGACAGAAACTGAAAACAGGTTGGAAAAAGTGGAAGATGAGTAAATCATTTTTGGCCGAACCTTCCAGCAACTGTGAGAGAGTACAGATTTGGGCTGTTTACCTTGGCGGAATGTTCCATAGTGACTACTACTTTTGTGGCATCACTAGACACCAGGTCCATCGCTCCGCCCATGCCCTTCACCATTTTACCCTAGAGAAAAATATACATGTCAGACTATCAAGTGAAAACACACTGAATGACAAGACAAAATCAAGCATGAAACTCATACTGGGATCATCCAGTTGGCCAGATCTCCATACTTGGAAACTTGCATTGCTCCCAGCATGGTCAGATCAATGTGACCGCTAAACAGAAGGGCGTAAAGGTGGAGAAGATATAGTTATTGTAGTTGGATGTGTAATCTTTAATGACAGATGTATTTGAACACTTACCCTCTGATCATGGCAAAAGATTCATCACTGGAGAAGTACGCAGCTCCTGGATAAACTGTTACCGTCTCCTTACCTGAATAACATATTAAGAGATATGTAAAATGTTCATGTTTTTTTTTGTTATAATTGTTGTTTACTAATTTTAAAAAAATTTAATAAATCCATATTAATAGCTGATATTTGAATATTAATATTTAATATTAACATTTTAATATTTAAAAATGCTAAATTATATTATTTGTACTTTTTGGAACTTGATTATTTCTAAATGAATATCTCAATAGCCAAACAAAAATTATGTGACAAATATGATAAAGTAAACATAAAAGATGTCACTGTACCAGCATTGATTAAATCGGGATCCACTTCACTCTCTGTTGGATAAGGACCCTAAATGAACAAAAATAATGGTCGTATTGGGGATTGAATGTGATATACATTTACCCACTCATGATATCTATTAATAAAAACTCACCAGTCCTAATATTCCATTCTCACTCTGCAAGTGCACAATGATATCAGGACTAATGTAATTGCTGGCCAGCATGGGAATTCCAATGCCAAGATTAGCTGGAAACTTTGTCAAGGTGTGTGTTATCAAGACTGTGTAAAACTGTATTTATTCATCATATTGACATGGATATACAGTATGTTGTCCGGCTGCTGAAGGATACCATACATGCCATCCTGAAACTCCAGTGCAGCTCGCCGAATGATTCTCTCCCGGGTTATATCTGACTCCTGTTTCACTTTAGGTTTCTCCTCTTTGCCTGACTGAACCAACCTTTTCTGAAAAATAAATGTGCTCCAAAATATTATGATTCTAAAATTGCAGGTACATTTGGTGTCAAAAGTCATTCTTTTTTGTTTTCTTTCCCCAAATGGTTGCATTTTCCATTATTTTAATGTGCTACTACTTGTCATCATGGATCATAACAATTTAATATGTTCAGCAAAAAGTGTCTTAAATAGCTGAAAATCATTTCTTGCACTTTTCTATTACATACTGTGTAATAATCAAACATGTTATTTTACTTTTCTTTGGGCAATACTTCATTTACCTTATTTGTAAATACTCCCAAGTACTGATTTTCTAAATTTGACGACCTTAAACTGTTTAAAAAGTAGTGTTAATCTTATTAAAAGAATGTGTCTATAAATCTTGTCAAATTGTCAGTCAATCACATTGGGTTGTTTAAAGGTGATGTATGTAAGTTTTTGACTCTTCTATAGCATAAAAATGCCATACTATGTTTGAGATATTTAAGAAACATACTAAGTGAACCTTCTTGTTTATCTGAAAAACAATGCTGAAGTCAGATATTCTGCTTTGTAAATGTCCATCATGAGCCAGAACGTTGTCTTTGTTTTGGTTCTTTTAACCCAGTTTTGCCAATTATATTTCAGCACCCAGGGTTGCCTTGATGGAAAACAGCATATTTCATTCATTCATTCAGAAAGGCTCTCAAAGCATGCCCCCAAGACCAAAATGCGACCTCCGGTTGACAGTAGCAGACTCCAAAATGAGACTGATTTAGAGTTCCACATGAGGTTATTAATTAGCAAGTAATATAAATATTACACACATAAACATTAGGTGAGCAGGTTACATTGTAACCCCGTGTCCTAACAATGCGCTACATGATGAGATTTGCAGTGATAAGCTATTTGGCTGTTTGCTCCAGATGAAACACGACAGAAATTTAAATACAGCCATTCAGAAGCACAGAATATGCACTCACTCACGAAATGGTAAGGTTTATAATCTAATTAATACATATTAAACCTCTTTGACATTATTAAATGTAGATGCTGAATCACTGATATTTGTTGGTTTTGAGTCACAGTTCTGAAGTTCAATTTCAAACGGTTTATTTTATTTTCAAGATCTGGGGTGAACTATCTGCTGCTGCTTTCAGTAGTATGGCAATAAACGTCTTGTAAAATGGTATTCAAACTCACATTGTTAGTATTTAACACTGAATAAAGCACATGAGGTGTACCTCCTTTTAATATGGAAAACAATCCTTCTATCGTGTGCTGTTGCTTTTATATAGAACACGATTTAAATTAGCCTTTAGGCTCGATTGTCAGACTTGCTCCTGTTGGTTCTCAATCTGGCAACCTGCGCTTGCGTGTGTTTTGATCCAGGAATGCCTTGTCAAACTTACATACTGCACCTTTAAAAGTTTTTTTAAACAGGAATTCATAAGTGCCACCTGCTTGTAAAGTGTTTTTGGCTAAACAATCGTCAATTCTGTTACTATCACATTCTGTAACCAATGTAGGGCAACAGTGTTGCCATTATGTAACAGAACTGACAAACGTTTTATTATTATTTTATGAAGTTAAAAATAAATTAACTTGTGTCTGGCAAGCACTGGATTATTGGAGATTATATTTTTTCAGTATGATACTGTAAAGTATTTCTGTTAATGCTGCTTTCCCTTGTGTCTCTGAATATGGAATCCCCCATGTATACAAAAATGAATAATATGCTCAGAAATCATTAAACAAAAAATTCTAACTGAAAATCAGACCGGTTCTTCTGTCTTTCTCACCTCGATTCGTTTTTCATAGCTGGCTCCTTTCACCACGCGGTCTACATAAATGCCAGGAATGTGAATGTCTTCTGCATTAAAACTTCCAATATCAACAATTTCTTCGACCTACAGGGAAAAGCATTTTCAGTTTTTTAGATGAGTTCAAACACAGTATTTCAGTAAATGTTGCACAGCTCATACCAAACTGAAAGGTCACAAACCTCCACTATGGTGACTTTGGCTGCCTTACACATAGGCTGGTTGAAATTACGGGTTGTTTTCCTGTTTAAAAAAATCAGTCATAATGCAATCAAAAATAGCAACTCTGCTTTTTTATGTATTTATCATGTACTATTTATTTAAATCAAAACTCTCTCTCTCTCTCTCTCTCTCTCTCTCTCTCTCTCTCTCTCTCTCTCTCTCTCTCTCTCTCTCTCTCCCTCTCTCTCTTTTATTAAACTAGAATATATATTTTAAAGTTACATTTAAAACTTTTAATAGGTACTGGTAATTTAAACAATGTTCACAGCAAACTTCAAATAGCCTTTTGTTTCTTTGAAGGCAATATTGATTCGATATACAACATCACTTAATTTTTAAATACTATGTATTTTCCTGAAAATAAAAATTAAAGTAGTGACATTAATATTAATAATAGTCTAATAATATGTGCTCTTGTTTATTTTTGGAGTTTACAAAAAACCTAAATTCACTGTAAAACCTTTATTCATTGTAAAATAACACCAATATAAACAACACTTCCACCAATAAAGTCAAGGACATTTTGCTAAATAAGTGGAAGACACGAAGGAGAAATGCCTAAATGACTGTTCGATAAGCAGATGAAGCCTGACCCCTAGTGGACAGTAAGAAGGCTTACTTTAAGATCTCTATTCACAATAAAAAAAACATTGATACCGGAAAAGACTAAATATTACAGGAATGTTAAACAAGAACATGATTTTAACGTGTCATAATAGTAATTATTTTAACATGAATATTTGACCTGAAAATAAGATTTCCTGCTTTGTCACATTTCCAGGCCTTTACCAAAGCAAAGTCACCAGTGATGGCCTTTTCCATGACATAATGCCTGCCATTAAACTCTCGAACCTGGACCAAACAACCAAAATAAGTTAAGGGCACGTATGTAATTTTTTTAGAGACAGAATGTTTTTTTGGACAGTAATTCTTGTTTTGCCCCACCTCTCTTCTTTCACTTGCAATGGCAATGCTGCCATCTTTGTTGTATTTAATGGGCGAGCCGCCCTCCTGGATGAGAGTGCCGTATCCGGTGGGAGTAAAAAAGGCTGGGATTCCTGCCCCACCAGCCCGGATCCGCTCTGCTAATGTGCCCTGCCATACAAACAGGTCAGTAACACTGTACGTAAGGGATAATGTACATCTTTCAGGCCTACCAGCAGTCTGGCGTGAAGCCCTTAATTAAATGGCTTTTTTTTAGTCACAAGATGGCACCAAACAGTCAATAACAGCAAGACTCGTTATTGACCAATCAGAAGCAAGTAATAAAAGGTTAACATTGAAAAGGTTAAAATAAAACGGTTCACATTGCATCAACTACCGTTAAACAAAGGCTTACTTACCAATTTAATGCTTAGCTTAGTATGACTAGGCCTACTTGATTTCCCGAACAAGTTGGAACATTTAGTAAAATACAGTAAAATCACAAATCTGTGATTTCTACATTAACTTTTATTTAATTAATAAAAAAATATCTTCCAGTCCTTTCATGGTTGACAGATAAGCAAACCTCTGTCATGTTTTATATGAGGATGCCATCAAGATTACGCTTTTCATTCGAAGTCTGTGGGCTTAATCAAGTCTGCATGTGCTACAACAAACACAGACAGTTGAGCAATTTATTATTAGGCAAAGATTTGCTTGTAAAACTTTAACAATTACTGTCATCAATTCCCAAACCATTATACATTTGAATGAAAAGGAAAGTTGGTGCCTTCTGTCTTCTTAAAAGTGTGCTGCAGTAATTAAAAAAAAAAAAAAAAAGTAGTATGTATTTACAGTAAACAACTTATTTGGTCAATGACAGCATTGGAAAAATGTTCTTTGCACTTGTATTTGCATGCAGGTACATGAGGGTCAAAGGTGCCTGCATCAAATTACATTTATAAAGAGTTTATATACACAGAATGGATATTAAAGAGATTTAATTCACCCCAAAATTAAAACTTACATTCTATTTAATCACCCTCAAATGGTCCCAAACATTTATGAGTTTCTTGATGCTGTTGAACACAAGATATTTTGAAGAAGGCTGAAATCCTGTAACCATTGACTTCCATAGTAGAAATAACAAATACTATGGAAGTCAATGGTTACAGGTTTCCAGCTTTCTTCAAAATATCTTCTTTTGCATTTAACAGCATCAAGAAACTCATAAAAGGTTTGGGACCACTTAAGGGTGAGTGAATGATGACAGTATTTTCACTTTTGGTTGAAGTGCAAGTAAAAACAAATAGGTAAAACCAATTTAAAGATTCAAAATGATATTTAATCAGTATTTTGTGACTGTGATCCTTAAATCAAATATTTTATTATGTCATGAAATGTTTTTTGTTGATTTTATTTTAGTGAATTTCTTCTGGTAATCATTTTAAAAATATATGATAGTCCCTGTCTTTCGGCTCAAAAAAGAAGAGAAGATAAATAAACCGAACACATAATCTACAGAATTACCTAAACTAAAAAGACATGGAGCTTGTAAACAGTGTTGAGTGAATTGATCTACCTGAGGTGTAAGCTCTAGTTCCAGCTCGCCTGAAAGATATTGTCTCTCAAACTCTGCATTTTCCCCAACATACGATGATATCATGCGCTTTATCTGTTTGCTTTTTAGAAGCATGCCCAGGCCAAAGTTATCAACCCTGCAATCACAAACACTCTATAGTTATAATAGTCACACATGAAATCGCATAATATGCTTGTGTTGCTCTAAAACTGGATTCCCAAGTGTGACCTTTTCCTCTCTTTTTATTTTTACCCCATCAGATTATTTACCAGCCATTTGTTTGAGTTTAATAGTACAAGACAAAAAACTTTTGTCAACATCGAGCACATCAGGGAATTCTAAGTATACATCCCCTTATTGACATCTCTCTCACCCAGCATTGTTGCTCACAGCCGTGATGCCTTTTACTCCTGTTTTCAGCAGGCTGCTGATTAGATTCTCCGGGATCCCACACAAACCAAAGCCTGGGAGAGAAAAGGGGGAAATTAAGCACACACACAACAACATCGCTTGGGGACACATTATGTTCTATCTATACAGCAAAGGAAATACCACTTAGCTGTATGAACAACTGATCAGATAGGACTGTGCACAAATATAAACACAGAAAGGCAGAGGCGGGCAGTGTTTTGATTAAAACACTTTGAGTAATTTCTATGTGTACTTAAAATACTTAACCAATTGTTATTTTAATAATATAACTACTTTATTAATAGGACTACTAAATATAGATTTTGACTTATAAGTGACTTGGCACATCCTGTTGGATCCACTGCGCTTGCTGTAAACATTAAAAAGAAAGTGCCCAGCGCAAACTAATAAAGTTAATGTAGGAAAATCTACAATCAAACATTGCTCACAGGATGTTGTTATAGGACAAAAGAATAGAGCAGTTAGCAAATAACTAGCGACATTAGCTTGCTAGCTAACTTTTATTTATATTTTTTTAGCAACTAGATATATGTTTTGTTTATCAGTCAGAGAAATAACTTGCACGGTCTGACACACGCTTGAAGCATCTCAGACAATTCATGCTTCTTTAGCTCTATTTTAATATTTAAAAAAACTGTGTTGGTGAATATTCATGTAAAATGCAGTCAGTGTTGTGTCAAGTGAACACAAACAGCTGGGAGAAAAAAATAATCTATGCACTGGACTTTATATCTTTAATTTTTATTATAAAAAACGAAATAAAATAATAATGCTGCAGCGCTGCACTGTACTTCTTCAAACTGTTGCTTGTAAATTGTGTATATTTTTGTATATTATGAAATTTTAATTGACTTAAATTCTATTTACTTTACTTAAATTAATTCTCGCTGTAGTTTATTTCCATACATTTGTTTAGCAAGCATTTGTACAAATTACAATGCTGGAAAAAGTAAAAAGAGATCACTTGGTTTGCCATTAATAGGTGTGTTTTGATTAAAATGTTCAATTTATAAATTAATCAGAGCATCAGAGTCAGTAAAAGACAATAAATCAATATAAAATGTTACATGTTTTAGACCAGAAAAAAAAATATAAAGCTCTAAATGATAATATTCTTATTTGAAGTTTTGAAGACATGTTATAAGTAGTTTTAAAGTAAAGCACAAATCAACATTTTCCTTAAAACATGTACGTGCTAATAGCAAATCAATACAACCAATAATAACTTCGTTCTGGTTTCTTAATTTCTTTCCATGGCTGTATGTTTTGATGTATTCGTGCTTATCTCTGTATCAGACCCACATTTGTAAAGCATATGTTTTGATATTTCACCTGCATTAACCGAAATACTGTCATCATACTCAGCCTTCACTTGTCACAAACCTGTTTGAGTTTCAAAGATTATTTTGAAAAAAGTTGGAAACCGGTAACCTTTGACTTCTGTAGTATTAGTTTTTTCCTACTATGGAAGTCGATGCATCAGCTTTAACATTTTTAAAATTATCTTCTTTTGTGTTCAAGAGAATAAAGAAATTCATAAAGGTTTGGAACCAATTGAGAGTGAGTAAATGTATATTTTTGGTTCAACTATCTCTTTAAGCTCACACTTATACCTCCAACAAGAAGCTTGGAGCCATGAGGAATGTCCTGGATGGTCTCCACAGGGTCTGAATAAAAACAGGCCCTCCATGACTGGGATGTTGAGAAATGAGCGCTGTTGGATTCCTGTGGAGCAAAGTGACAGTGAGAGCATGAGGTACATATAGTAAAAAAGCATGTTGTTCTCTACTTTAAGTGGAGTATCTTTATAAAATATAAACAGTGTGATGTCTCTTTGAACCAGTGTTGATGCTCACGGTGCTGTAAGTACAGTATTGCTGTTTGCTTACCGCAAGACTAGTTCTTTGAAAGGAAGTTCAAAGCAAACTTCAATGTCGCGTTTGAAAGTTAAAAGTGAATTATATAATATTCCTCAAGTTCACTTTAAATTCTTTCATCATTCGTTCATTTCACGTCCTTTCATCTATTAAAACTTTAAAGAGCCACATAAATAAATGCAGGACAAATAAAAGACATTTATTTATTTTATTTCTGATCAATGAAATGAGCACATTGGCAAGATTCAAACTGCCAGCGCAACGTGGACACGAGGACATGCTGATATTCTGTGCAAACATCACTGCTGTTCAAACAATGAATCAATGCGATGGAGTATTTAAAAGCATATTTAATTATACATAACTATTTTTAATATGTTCCTCTGTACATGTACAAAATACAGCTTTAAAAAGCAGATTGATCTGCATCATCTCCCAACAGATTGGAAGATATTACGACAAAGAGTCAAATTTTGATTTCAATTTGTTATATAAAAATTACAATAAATACACAATCAAATAAACTCAAAATGAATGTCTGAAACATGAATGAATGTGATTACTCTTTTTTATTTTGTTTACTTTACAGATTAAAATGATTGTTTTCCAAAATTAAACCTCAGTTACTTACCTTGCCATGCCGCATATAAATACATCCCTGAGGGCTCAATGATATTAGTCTTCCTCTGAGAAGAGTATTTGACCTAGACAGAAATCTTTGAAATGACATTTTCAGAACACTTTAAACTTTTTACAGGAAAGTAATCACTGTCTACTACAGGATCTGGATTGATCCTGCTCACTTTTAAAATAGGGCAAAGGGTGGGTTTTTGGGATGGTTTGAGGTGTACTTTTGGACTGTGTCATTATAGATCAATGAACCCCCTTATAACACAAACATTCAAATACAGCAATTCATATACTCTTAGTTCAATGACGTCCCACTACACTTTTAAAGTTAAAGCTTCTCAATGTTAATGCCAAAACAACCATTTTGGGTTTCACATAGAATTTTAAAAGAAGCACTTTAATAATCTAAAGTTCTTTGTGGAACCATCAATGCTAATAAATTAACTTTCCTTTTAAAGACTACGTTCCTCAATTGTGCAAAGCGAGTAAGTCCTATAAGAACAGACCGAGTTACACTGCAAAGCTACTGAAGAGCAGGGTTAAAGGTCATTCCCTTTTGAGAAGTTTGACAGCTGCTGAGAAATTTCCAGACTACCACAATAACAGCACTTGGAAACAGAACAGTTAGATCCTGACACCGAACACCGCAGGCCAAATAACCTCAGCTAGATGTGCTTTGAGTCTGTCATCCCCAGATTATGACTGCATCTCGAGACTTTCCATTAAATGTATTTAATTATGAATCTGAAATTACACTGTTATGTGATTTATAATTCAAAGTAAGCTCGAATGCCTCCAGGAAATCAAACATTCAATAACAAACATAAGAAATGGGTTTGTGCATTTTGGTAAAATGTACACTCTTAAAAATTAAGGTACCAAAAGTTTTCACAGGTTATGCCATAGAACAGGGATGGGCAAACTCGGTCCTGTAGAGCCGATGTCTTGTAGAGTTTAGCTCCAGCCCTAATCAAACACAACTGCTTGTAGCTTTCTAGTGATCTTGAAGACACTGACTATATTTAGCATGTTGAAATGTATTGGACTCTGACTGGCCCTCCAGGACTAAGTTTGCCCCTTTCTGTCATAGAAGAACAAGTTTGGGGCCCTGAGTGAGCCAATTTTTATAATGTGAAGAACATCTAAACAATTTTGTAAAAAAAAATGTTCTTTGGATGCTGAAAGTTCTTCATGGATTCCTCAATGCCAATAAAGAACCTTTATATTTAAAATGAAAATAAAGAAACAAAAAGGATATTTAGATATGTGTTATGAACAACAGGGGTGAAGTTCCATGTGCAGCTTTATTTGAAGAGGGTAGTCTAACGGGCAGGGGTCAAAACAGGCACAAACAAGAACATAAATCTAATCCATAAAGAATAATCTGAGAGACAGGCAAAAGGTCGGGGCAGGCAGAAAACAATGACACAATCCAAAAACAGTCCAAGGTCAACAGAACAGACAAGGCAAAACAAGAACAAAGAAACACTGAGTAAAGTTAATAACTTAAAGGGCTCCTATGATGAAAATCATCTTTTGTAAGCTGTTTGGACAGAACTGTGTGTAGGTATAGTGTGTCCACAGTCATATTGGGGTGATATAAAGACAAAAAGTCTCTTTTTTTTTTTAATTTCCTGATGTTAAAAAAGGACGCAAATCCCTCTTATTTTGAGGCTGACCGCAACTTGACGTAGGAGTGCGGTTTCCCTGCCCACCGATTTGACAGCTGCGTATAAACATGTCTCCGTAGTAACGCGTATAATCATATCAACAAGACAGGACGTGCACAAAGCAACTGGGATTAAAAGATCTGTTCAGCTTGCTAGGATCATCAATTATCATCAAATGTGATCAAGAATGAGTTTTACAAGTTTAAAACACTTTTAAAACAGTGCATGTTTGTAATAAAGACAGTAAATTTACTATGTAATTCATCACCACAGCCGCATAGCGTCAATACAATTATGAAAGAAGACGCTTCAATCCCGGTTTGTGGACCTAAATCAGGTTTATTTAGTACATTAACATAACGATGTCCATACAGCAATGGATATTTACGTGTACCCTGTCACAATTGCGGTGCGTGTGTGTGCACGTGAGCAAACTTTATAACGACATTGTGTGTGATTCATGGCTTAAGAAAGGCTGAGATTAACTCCACAACAAATATATCAAATAACAGTTGGGAAAGTTCTTACTGTAGTAAGGGAGATCTGCTTCATTCTTGTCTGTCACTGTTTGTCTACTTGAAGGCTATGGCTGTGACACGCACGTAGGAACGGTGGGCGGGGAGAACCAGCTCATTAGTATTAAAGGCACAGGCAACAAAAACAGCTACAATCTTAAAACAGCTCCCATTTCCCAAATTTAAAATGGTATAATCAATAATCTGATGGGTATTTTGAGCTGAAACTTTACAGATACATTCTGGAGACACAAAAAATTATATTAATTCTTAAAAAATGGTTAAAATTGGTGCCCTTTAAAAACAAGACTGAGCAATGATTTGTTCTTCTGGAGTTTTATTTGGCGGTTAAAGCCACTTAAAGGGGCATTTTACTGCTACCTACTGGATTGGAGTATGGAGCGCAACTTAGCGCAACCTAGAGGGATGTATGAGGGATAGAGAGTGATAAGGGGGGGGGGGGATGAGAAACAAAAATCTTCTTGTATCCTATCATTACAGGTCCCATTACATTAAAGGGCCCATGAAGGGCTTTGAAATGTGGATTTTTTGTTTGAAATTTGAAGTAATCTCAACTGAAACATGAAGAGGGGGTGGTTCAAATAGTAGCCCCTCCCCTTAAAAAACAGCCGGGACATGTCAAATACTAGAGAGCATTTGAATGGTCAAGACTTGATGAGAAACTGAAATATGAAGTGAAGTGGAAAAAAAACGTTGATTCATTTAGGCAAAAGTGACAAACTGCAAGCTTTTGATGTTTATATCATCTAAATAAATTTTTTTTTTCACTGTTTTGGAGCACATTAAATTATAGACATCCTTAAAACTAAAATTCATTCATTCATTCATTCATTTTAATCTGCTTTTCTGGGACCAGGTCGCGGGGACAGCAGTCTCAGGAGAGAACCCCAGACTTCCCTCTCCCCAGACACTTCCTCCAGCTCTTCCGGGAGGATCCTGAGATGTTCCTAGGCCAGCTGAGAGTCCCTCCAGTGAGTCCTGGGTCTTCCCCAAGACCTCCTCTCAGTGGGATGCCTGGAACACCTCCCAGGAAACAGATGCCCGAGCCACCTCAGCTGACTTCTCTTGATGTGGAGGAGCAGTGGCTCTACTCAGAGCTCCTCCCGGCTGACAGTGCTCCTCATCCTATGTATAAGGGTGCACCCTGCCACCTTGCGAAGGAAACTCATTTCGGCCACTTGTATCCGAGATCTTGTCTCATGACCATAGGTGAGAGTAGGAACGTAGATTGACCGGTAAATCGAGAGCTTTGATTTTTGGCTCAGCTCCTTCTTTACCACAATGGACCGGTACATCGACCACAATACTGCTGCTGCTGCACCAATCCACCTGTCAATCTCACGTTCCATCCTTCCCTCACTCGTGAACAAAACCCCAAGATACTTGAACTCCTCCACCTGGGGTAAGGACTTTCCTCCAACCTGGAGATGGCAAACCACCTTTTTCCATTGGAGCACCATGGCCTCAGACTTGGAGGTGCTGATTCTCATCCCAACCGCGTCACACTCGGCAGCAAACCGCCCCAGTGCATGCTGAAGGTCCATGTTCAATAAAACCAAAAGAACAACATCGTCTGCAAATAACAGAGATAAAACTCTGTGGTCCCCGAACTGGACCCCATCCGGCCCAAGGCTGCGCATAGAAATTCTGTCCATAAAAATTATGAACAGAATTGGTGACAAAGGGCAGCCCTGCCGGAGGCCAACATGCACTGGAAACAAGTCTGACTTATTGCCGCCAATGCGAACCAAACTCCTACTCTGTTCATACAGGGACGACACAGCACTTAACAGAACGCCTCTGACCATATACTCCCAGAGCACCTCCCACAGAATGCCACGAGGGATACAGTCGAATGCCTTCTCCAATTCCACAAAACACATGTGGACTGGTTGGGCATTCTCTCATGAACCCTCGAGCACCCTGGTGAGAAGGACTAACATACTAATATAAACATCTATAAAACTTTATTTTAATTCCACAGAACAATTTACTATAAATTGTACATTTGTTGTATATCATTCCAGTTCAAGGAAAATGAATTGCAAATGCTTGAATTGTGTAGCCTCAAGTATGGGATGTGCCATATGTCTTAAATGCTTTCTTTGCTTCTCATTAGGCTGCATAACGCGAATGTAATATGAGCCTTGAGCACTTGAGGTTTTGTATGTACTTGCCATTTTAGTGTTCACATCAAATTAAATTATGTAGAAACCATACTAAATGCAAGTGAAGTGGAAGAGTTAGGGTTTCAAATAACTTTAGTGAAACAGTAAACATTTTGGTTAGATCATTTTCCATTGTTATGCCATTGCCATTAAGCATAACATATATAATAAAGGGATAGTTTAACCACAAAATATAAATTTACTTATCATTACTCACCTTGAGGGCCGCACGGTGGCGCAGTGAGTAGCACAATCGCCTCACAGCAAGAAGGTCGCTGGTTTGAGCCTCGGCTGGGTCAGTTGGCATTTCTGTGTGGAGTTTGCATGTTCTCCCCGTGTTTGCGTGGGTTTCCTCCAGGTGCTCCGGTTTCCCCCACAAGTCCAAAGACATGCGGTACAGGTGAATTGGGTAAGCTAAATTGTCCGTAGTGTATGTGTGTGAATGAGTGTGTGTGGATGTTTCCCAGTGATGGGTTGCAGCTGGAAGGGCATTCGCTGCGTAAAACATATCCTGAATAAGTTGGCAGTTCATTCTGCTGTGGCGACCCCAGAATAATACAGGGACACACACACACACACACACACACACACACTTTTCTTTTTGGCTTAGTCCCTTTATTAACCTAGGGTGGCCACAGCGGAATGAACCGCCAACTTATCCAGCATATGTTTTACACAGTAGATGCCCTTCCAGCCGCAACCCATCACTGGGAAACATCCACACACACTCACTCACACACATACACTACGGACAATTTAGCTTACCCAATTCACCTATACCGCATGTTTTTGGACTTGTAGGGCAAACCCTTAGGAAACCCACGCGAACACGGGGAGAACATGCAAACTCCACACAGAAATGCCAACTGACCCAGCTCGAACCAGTGACCTTCTTGCTGTGAGGCGATCGTGCTACCCACTGCACCACTGTGATGCCCTTTATTAAGAATGATTTGAAATAAAAGATTTTATTGTTTTATATTAATTTCTTATAATATTTTAAAGGATTAAAACCCTCTTGCTGGCAAATATGCAAAACTTTAGTAGTTTGAGATATAGCAACATTTATAATAGTTGTAATGATTACAGTATATTTAGCGATTTTTATTTGGCGATGGTCTTTTATACCATCAAATGATTATTGTTTAAAATATGCCTGACAAGATTCTTTGGTATGGTAAACTGTTACTGAATGACATTTTACTGTGTGTCTCCTGTAAATTATGTTTTTTAATGTATAATAGTAGACACTTTTTCATCATTTTTACCCATTTATTCATTTCGTATTTTTAAAAAAAACATTTTTGAATATCTTCAAGTTAGTGTTTTATAAGCTGTATACATAGCTAACCTTCCCTTTTTCCAACTTGTTTGTTGTTTCATACATTTTTCGTATTAAATCATTGCTTAAAATTCAAATAGTAAAAAAACTACTTAAAATAAACTCTTGTCCATTACCAATAAAAGTGAAAATGTCCGACAGCTGTACCCAGTACAAAATGCAGCATTTTCTCAGAAACCTTCAACTGACAAAATCACAGCAGTAAAAAATGTGTCAGCTGACATTAAATCTGCAAGAATCTGACAAAAAGCCTAACTTTTCAATCCTCCACTTTGCCCCACAAACTGTTTCTACTACGTGCATTTGTTCTTGCTGGGCCTCTGTAATATTGTACTGCAAGACCCCTTAAACACGTGCCCCCCTCCGGTCACGTGTACCATTCAGTTGTGCATTGTTTATCATATGTGCAAGAAAGCGCCTATATATGAAAAGCATACAATCTCCAAACCGTCAGCCATTAGGAATGGGAATTATTTTATAGGCTTTGCTAAGACACAAGTGTACAGCTCAACATCAATATTTCAGCTCAGATGCGGAGGAAGTTAATCTCAGCTCTCGATTCATATTTAATAATAGCGTTTGTATATACACGTTTATAACGATAACACGCGCGCGAACCGAGAAATAAATAATGCGCGTGCCATTTTTCCTCAAAGACTAGTTGTACGAAAACACTGTGACGACTGTTTGGGCGGAGTCCCCGTCCCATTTATTTTTTTTCGCATGCGAAAGTCTGCATGCAGTAAACCGCTTAAGAGTGCCATGCTGTATAAGGTCTACTTAGTAAGCTCACTACGCAGGGTGCTTCAAGGAAAAGTGGCGCCTTTCTTCGAATGTGCCCTAGAAAAAAGAACTAGCACGGATGCTGGAGCCAATAGAGACAGTGTAAGGAAAGGTCCTGTCACAAGCACAGGACGCGTTTTAGGATAAGCTGCAGAAGAGAGAAAAAACGAGCTATTTGTGACGCTTTTCTACAACATTTATAGTAGATGAACGTTTAAAAGCTTCGTTGAGACGATCATACGAAGAATCTTTGAGGAACAAAAGTTCAAGATTAACAAATCTGAAATCGCACTCTTGCAAAAGGTGAGTTCAGCACGTGACAGATTCATTTAGAATTTAAACGACGTTTGTGGAAGATTAAGACGCAGTTTTGCATGTAAAAAAGGTTTAAATTATACAAATAGAGCAAAATAAGAGCGGTAATTGTCAAATTGTAGTCTTTCTTTTTTTCTGTATCACGTTTGGAATACTTTTATCATGGTGTTTTTGTGTGCGTGCTGATTTACAAGGATTGTTTACAGCATAGCTGAAATGTGTTCATGTCATATGGTGTGCAGATGTGTTTGTTTAATTATAGACTATACAATACACTTATTTTTGAGATTGGCAATATGCAACAGTGTAACTAAATACCAGCACGTCATCAGTTATGTCTTTTGAATGATTGCAATTGTGATATTTCTATCATACAGTTCCGTGAAAAGTCTGATTTCAGCATTTTTTGGACAGTTAGTTTATATATTTCTTTTCAGCCTACAAAAAAAGTTCAAATAGAAGTCAAAAAGCTTCTTGTGTCAGCATGCAGCATTCAAACTTCAAGCCGGACTGGATTAATGTGTGGACTGACAGAGATGTCTACAGATTTTTGATAACCCGTGATGAAACATTACTAAGTCACTTACACATTTGTGATAAATCTTGATCATTTTAGTGGGGAAAATGTGGACAATTAATTCTAGTTAGACTCATGATTCATCAACAAAATAACAAATTATAACATTGTGGTGAATATTTAGTAAAATGAGGCAACAAATTATTCAAATATGCTGGTGTTTTAACTTGTGGGAACAAATTAGTTCATTCAGATGAACTCTTTCATCACTTCATCATTTATACACTATACTGGAGCTACAGAAAACACAGAAACTCAACTTTACTGGAGTTGAAAAAGAAAATAAATACTCTTAACTTACCTGTTCTGCCACTATTTCTTTGACATTTACTACTAATGCCCTGTTTACACTTGGCCTCAAGATGTGTTTTTGTCGCTTTAATCACATCAAGCGGACGGCACCCAATATAGTTGTAAATGAGGTTTGGAGCTTTTGATTACTTCCTGTGTTGGTTGAAAATACATCTGAGTGGATTTCTTTCAAAGAAAGAAATTTAAATAATTATTAAACATTAAACATTACAATTTATCTTACAAAATCCCTGCACAGTTTTAAAGATGATGGGTCTTTTGATCAGCACACTGTTGGTTTTAATCAATAGTTCCTTGTGGTATTGTGGTGTTAAACCGTCATGTTAAATTAACGACTTATAACTGTCTCAGGCACTTTTCAGGAAGCTCCATATCAAACACAGCACTTCTATTATCGACTTCCTAATAATGCATTTTGACATGGGAGAACAGCCTGTACCCACTTTATCAAGGACCAAGCCCTTCACCCTCAGCGAGAGTTTGTTATCTTTGTACTGCAGCACTGGGTGTGAAGGCCATTTAAATCTAATAGCGAAGTGCTGAGATACACACGCAGTTGAAGTGCATAGTCAATACGTGGATTTCTAAGAAGATGTTTCCCGAGAAGATGTTTTCCAGAAGCAGATTGGAGTGAAGCCATGTTGCAGTGAGGATATATTTCACAACCACTGCCTAGAGCCTTTGGCTTAAAATGGATGTCAGAGGACTGTTTACTGTGATTTCGTAATCCTGTCAGTATCATGGACAGATTGCTTTCCACAATGAAACAAATGAATAATTTGAATTGTTTATTCTAATGGAAAAGTAATGTCCTAATGGAGAGTAAATCAAATGAACAGAAAAACTTTAGAACTGTTAGCTGATGGCTGCTTGTATTTATGCGTATACGATAGAATTATATATACATAAAATAAAATTAAACAAGGTTTTTGGGTTGGTATCTTGGATGGATTAGACCAGTCTTGGAGAAATAAATTCATTCAAATGATTCATTCAAAAGAGCTAATTCAATAAGAAACAAAGCAAGTGCTTGTTTTTATGAATGCATCTCAAATGATCCGTTCAAAAATAGATTTAGAAACAGTGACCCACAATATCGACTGTTTTAATCTGGCTTGGTGTGGAACTATTTTCATTTTTGAAAGAAAAAAAAAAACATACAGTGTTTTGTCTTAAATGGAAGCCAGTCTATATTAACTTCTTTTTTTGGAAATTTTTGTATATAATATATAACACATTTGCAAGTGTATGTGCATACTGTCAAACATCGCTCTTGCTTGTGTGAATATGAAAAAAAAAAAAACATGGGATGTTTTTCCTTTCATAACTTAAATTATTGAATCATTCCAACATCATTCTTATAAGCTTCATCATATGACTCTACAGCTAGGAAATTGTTAACAGTATGTATTTTTTATCATATCCAGCAGGCACAGGACGTCAACATGATGTCAGATTGGCGTTGTATGTGGGAAAGCTGCATTTTGTTTGGAAATGAAAATCGAATTTACGTCACTGTCTAACGTCCAACCTAAAATTAACCAAATATCACGATCTAATGATGTTACAGCTTGACCACTATTATGTGTATCAGACGTTGGATTTTGGTTGCCATACCTGACGAATAAATGTCAGTATTCATTCATTCATTCATTTTCATTTCGGCTTAGTCCCTTTATTAATCTGGGGTCGCCACAGCGGAATGAACCGCCAACTTATCCAGCATATGTTTTACGCAGCGGATGCCCTTCCAGCTGCAACCCATCTCTGGGAAACATCCATACACACCCATTCACACTCATACACTACGGACAATTTAGCTTACCCAATTCACCTATACCGCATGTCTTTGGACTTGTGGGGGAAACCGGAGCACCCCGAGGAAACCCACGCCAACACAGGGAGAACATGCAAACTCCACACAGAAAACGCCAACTGGCGAGGCTCGAACCAGCGACCTTCTTGCTGTGAGGCGAACGTGCTACCCACTGCGCCACTGTGAGGCCTAAATGTCAGTATTTGACATCAATATGATGTTGATTTAAGATGTTGGCTCGACGTTGGATTTTGGTCACTTTCCAACACAACCTAAAATTAACCAAATATCAACGTCATTTGACGTTGTTATTGGACATCAAAATAACGTTATCCTTAGATGTCACCTGACGTCACAACCTAAATCTAACCTAATGTTAACGTCTTATGACGTTGTGTGCCTGCTGGGTATTATTGTTTTTGAAACGTGAATGAGAAATTCACTGAATAATCACAATAGTTGACAAACAATGAATCTACTTTTGGTGTCTCCTAAACATTTTGTACAAATAATTGAGAGCAGAATGCCTGTGGACTCTTGAGTTATGTTTTTATTGCAAGAAGAGTGACATGATAATGTCAGCTTGCACACTGTTAAAACAACAATTACATGATCATAAACGTGAACTATCCCCACTCTTGTTTCTGTTACTCTCAATGTAGCCTGTTAACAGTTTTCACATGTAGCTCTTCTTTTTGGTTTCCACAGGAACTATACCATGGAGAAAGTCCTTTTCATCTGTATCTTGTTCAGCGGTGCTGTGGCAACACAAAACATGCTTTCTGCAACACAGGGTATGTGTTGTGTATGCTTTTTTACTAGTGTTTTATGATGTGTTGCTCAAATACTTTGAGTTTGGAACGTTCACTGGATACAACATGGATAATTGGCACTTTCAGCAACCTTTTTATTCTTTCAAAGTCTTTAAAGAGCCTATTATAGAGCACTCCAACCATACAACAAGAAAACAGGATGTTTTCTTTTGGGACCCACCCATTGCTTACTGTTTCTTATTAGTGGGGTGCTATTGTGTAACACCAGGGCAGTTATTTGGCTTTCTTGACCTCTGCATACATAACAAATACAATCAGTTCAGAAGTAAAACAGATTTTAAAAAGACTATAAATGCAGGCTGTAGAAACAGTTAATTTAGTTAAGCCAATTAAGAAATGTCCTCAATCAAAAGCACCCAGATAAAGTATCAAAAAGCAGAAATAGATGGATGCATTTAATGAATTACATTGCATAATATTCTTTCAGCTTTTACAGCTTTTTTTTCCACGACCATTTCTAAATGCGTTTACTTGGAAGTGCTGTCCCTTTGAACAGGTCTGGCCATTATAAATTCAGTCGAATGTAACATTTTCTATAGAATGCAGTAAAGGTGGGCTGCTGTAAGTGGGAGAGAGTGGATAGTGGATATATGAAATGATTGGTAGCTTCACAACATCACTTTGAAGATCCTGTTTGTGCTGTACATTAGTTTCTATGGGAACATGTTCCACTGCATTGACAGCTCTGATTCATTCCTATTGTTTATCCTATATTTACAAACAGCTTCACTGAAAAAGACATATACAGTAAGCCTCAAGGTCGAATATTGTACAGAAACACTGAATTTGCATAGTGGAACTTAAAATCTGTTAATACTTTTGTGATGTTTTGATTTGGTTGTCAGTTCACCTTTAAGTGCTTAATTATGTTCCGTTCACACAAAGTTGAAGGTAAAATTTCGAAATGTGTTTATAGAAACTGAACAACTAGTTGGCAATGACATATTAAAGTATGGATGTGTTTCTCTTATGTATGTAGTGTGCAGAAGGATTGCCAGATCTTACTCGAAAAAATAAGCCAACTTTAAACTCAGTCTAAGAAATAAGATGCATAACAAAATATTTGTATCTGCCTAAATTATAAACTCCAAAAACTGGATTGCTTAAAGGGATGGTTTAACCCCAAAATACAAATCCTGTCAGTATTCAGCCTTTACTCGTTTTAAAACTTTCTTTTTTTCTGTTGAACATAAAAGAAGAGATTTCGAAGAAAGCTGGAAACCTGTAACCATTGACCTTCATAGTATTTGTTTTTCTTTTTATGGAAGTCAATGG
This sequence comes from Danio choprae, assembly GCA_903798125.1. NCBI lineage: Eukaryota > Metazoa > Chordata > Actinopteri > Cypriniformes > Danionidae > Danio > Danio choprae. The sequence goes on along the minus strand of CAIGQW010052715.1, from coordinate 4,259,707 downwards.
TTACAGGTTTTCAGCTGTTTTCAAAATCTCTTCTTTTGTGTTCAACAGAAGAAAGAATCTTATAAAGATTTGGAACCTGAGTGTGAGTACACATTGAGTACATTTTCATTTTTGGGTAAACTAACCCAAAGATGTGTAACCCGAACAATGCGTCTAATGAGTGGACCTGGCAACGCTTAAAGAGTGTTCCCTGTGTAATAATAAAGTTATAATAATAATAATAATAATAATAAAGTTGACAACAATAACGAGTCTTTAGGTGCTCAGATGCTCTTTCATTGCTAATATGCAAGATGGTGGTGTTTACCATGTTGTCAACCATCATAGTTTCAGGAGTGAGTTGTGTTCTGTACAAACACAAAACTAGCACATTTTGATTGTTTTTTAATAGCTTGAATACTGGTCAAGAGTGAGAGTGTTATTGCAAAACCAAACTCACAAACAAGAGTCTACATGTTTGCAAATCTTTAACACTGAAGACTAATATTAAGCCAACAATAACACCAAACAAAAGCACATAAATGAGTCCAGTTAACAAGCTAGTTTTTCCTGGAAAGAGAAACTGAAGAAGAATTACATCATGCATAATTGCATCCAAAATTACATGAAGAGTAAATAACAAGGCCATAGGGAATGTGTTATTCTAGCCTATAAATTAAACTAATGATTGTTCCGTCAATATTAATCGTGGGTTTGGGAACTATGCTTCAATATATCAGTTATCTCAAATCATCTTTTTTTTCCTTAGTGTTGCTATCTAAATGCATGAGTAGAGCCTTTCAAAAGAGCTTGCAAGCTGTAACAGTGCTCTGCCACTCAAATGCTTCTACATGTGAAAAATGCCAGCACACATTTCCAGGAAAACACAGCTGACAGTTATAGCCCAACTGGGATTTATGTTACATCCTGTTACTCCTAAGCTGGTTTAAACTGAAGGACATTCACAGAATTTTTGGCCTTTTCAGAATATTATTTTGGCTGTTTGATCAATCACAGCTCCACACATTTTTTAACTTAAAAGGATAGTTCTCCCAAAAATAAAAGATTACTCACCATTTACTCACCCTCAAGCGCTCCCAAACCTTTAAACCGGTTCCTTTTCTATGTTGAACACAAAAGAAGATATTTTGAAGAATATTAGAAACCTGTAACCATTGACTTCCACAGTAGAAAAAACAAAAACCGGTTTCCAAAATTTTTCAAAAGAACTTATTCTGCATTCAACAAAATAAATTGACTCAAACAGGTTTGTGACAAGTGAAGGAAGGGTGTGTAAATGATGACAGAATTTTCAGCTTTGTTTGATTGCTTTAAGCTGAAAAAAGACATTATTTATAATTTATGAATTGAGCTGGAAGGGCATCCGCTGCGTAAAACATATGGTGGATAAGTTGGTGGTTCATTCCGCTGTGGCGACCCCAGATTAATAAAGGGACTAAGCAAAAAAAAAAGAATAAATGAATGAATGACTGAATATTGCCATATTTATGTGTATTTTTATGCTGAAAAAGCAGCCGATATAGTGAAGCCTAGGGTAATTCTTATTAAAAGTATAATTAAGAACATATTTCTGTTGTTTTCTCCATTGCATCAGACTAGTTGGAAACCTTTGGCTAGGGTTAGGGTAAGGTTATTATCTCATGATTTTATGGTCCTATTTTTTCCTTTTTTTCAGGTCAGACTTCAACTCGGCCTCGTCTGACTGGCTGCTTTTCTCGAGATATGATAACTTTCCGTTGTCAGTGGGAAACTGGATCTTTACAAAACCACACAGAACTCGAGGATCTGGGCTTTTTCTACATGTTAGAAAAGTAAATAGAAACACATAATGTTTCAGAATATATTGCAGGATACACACACCTTCACCTTCAAGTAAAAAAAAGATGCACAATAAGTTACCATAAGTGTAAAGTAGTTCAGTTGAACGTCTGGTCCCCTACTTCATGATCTATTATGTCTGCAGGGATCCTAAGAAAAGTTACGGAAAATGGATTGAATGTCCAAGTTACAACTCCTTGAGGAATGAATGCTACTTTGATTCCAGTCATACCGTTATATGGTATACTTATGTGATCCAGCTGCGTTCCGTTGATAATGTTTATGGGGAAATGTCCTTCAACATAGAAAACATTGGTAAGTCATGTCTTAAACTCCTGCACAAAAAGTCTTTCCTTTTCCTTAGCATGCTTTCAAGCATACAATGCCATGTGGTACTAAATTTATATTTTCACATATAATTAAATGTTTCATATTATAGAAAGAATATTTTGGTGTCAATAAATATATTTCCAGCACATATTAATAACTTATTTAATGTTTTTGTCCATTGTTTAAATGATATATTTTAAAATATAATTATCTAAAATATTTATAGTGTGCAAAAATGTTTTCTGTAATACATTTTGCATAAATCAAAATAGCATTTTGATATTTTGTCATATATACAATGAGAGAAATAAGTATTAAACCCATCATGATTTTCCCTGGGAATATTTCTAAAGGAGCTGTTGACAAAAACAATACAAATATAAAAATATAACAAAACAAAAAAATCTGAAAAAATGTGTTGTGTAATAATAATGGAATGACACAAGGATAAAGTACTGAAATGTATTTAATACTTTATATAAAAGGCCTTTTGGTGATGGCAGCTTAAAGACGCCTCTCATATGGAGAATGAATTACTTGCATTGCTCAGGTGTGACTTCAACAGAGTGTAAAAATCTTGATGGTTCTGTGGATCTCGTCTATCAAATCTGATCTTGCATTTCTATTTTCTATTGGATTCAAGTCAGGTGATTAGCTAGGTCATTCTACAGCTTGATTTTCTTTCTTTGAAAACATTTGAGAGTTTCCTTGGCTGTGTTTTGGATTATTGTCTTGCCGTAATGTCCACCCTGCTTTCATCTTTATCATCCTGATAATGTAGATGTTGGACTGAAGCAGCTGATAATAATTTACAATGATGAAGGGCAGAGGGGTTGCTGAATAACTTACTGAGAGATTTCAGCTGCTGTCTGGGTTTTCACTGCCTTCCTACTCCTTCCTTTCTTCACATGTTCAATTCTTTTTACCTGCGTCATTTCATTTTATTACACATAACTTAGTTTGTAAACTAATTAGTTTTGTTTCCTTTGCATACAGTATATGGATTTCTTTTGTTGTTACCAACATCCGGTGAAAATTTCAAGTCAACAGCACCTTTAATAATGTTTTCTCAGAAAAATGGTGATGTTTTCAGTACGTATTTCCCCCACTGTATGTATAAACCTAAAGCTAGGAAAAAATTAAGCGACCACAAGAAAATTCTCAGTAACAATTAATATTTGTCACTTATTTTTTGTTTATTTTGTAAACTACTGATGGCATTTCTTCCAAATTAATTCACTGACCACATGAAAATTCAGTTTCTCTGAAATAACAATTTATGTTTTTAATAAATTTTTTGTTTTATTCTGTAAACTACAGATGGATGAAATGGAAAAACACAGCACCTTTTTGTTATTTTATGTAACAAAAATTTCTTTTACAAAAATGTGCAGATTTTTTTTTTATTTTTTACTTTTTCCGCTTTTAGACGAGATTCAATTGTCATTTTATGGATATTTTGAAGAATTGTGACACTTTTTAAAGAACATTTTACTCTAACCCATACCTAATAAATATAACAAATACAAACAACCATAAGAATGTTTGCTGGCATGTTACATTTATTTATAAGTGCTCATTATTTCTGCAGTGTTTCCAGACCCACCTGTAAGTCTGAACTGGACTCTTTTAAAAATGGGCTCCAGCGGTTTACTCTGTGATGTGGTTTTGAGCTGGGATCCACCTCCATCCGCTGGAGCACCTCTGTCAGATGGATGGATCTCACTGGTTTATGAGACACAGTACAGGGAAAAGGATTCAGACCAGTGGAACACAGTGAGTCTCACGCAACACTCTGCAATCTGCACATCCAGGTTTCTAATATGCTGCTAATAGGAAACAGACCTGAAGTCAAATGAGTTTCCTGAAGAGCTCCTCAGATGCTTTATTATTTCCAAGAAAGCGTGCGGATCGCAATGTTTGAGTCACCATGGTGAAGCCATCACGCTGACCTGGATATTGCAGACATAATTAGACCATGTTTGGAGCTTGTTATTTCCAAGGTCGGACGCGTTCTGATGTTTCTCAGCCTTGTTTGTTTCTCTACAGCTGGAAAATGACAAAAACACACAGGCATTTATCTACGGTCTGGACAGCAACACTGAATATGAACTCCGAGTCCGTGCGAAAATGAGAGGCTTCCACTTTGGAGACTTCAGTGACTCTATCTTTATGCTTGTTCCTAACAAAGGTTTGATTTAAGATCTGCTAGTCTGTATGTTTTGTCTTAAAGTTGCTTTATTCTTAAAATGCCCTTATTTTAATTTCAGAATCAAGAATTTCCATTACAGCTGTGCTCGTCTTCGTTGCTGTTAGTGTCACCATTATCTTGATGCTGATTGTAGTTTCACGTCAGCAAAAGTGAGTACCTGCTCTGTTATATGTATTCATGTATGTGAAAATGAAATCTGTGAACAGTTTGTATGAATGCAATGATTTCCTGGCTATTCCTGTTTAAGCACTTATTCCTCTACCCTTTGCCTTTCCTGCTGCACCTTTAAAGGTGTCCTCGGGTGCAAAGTTAATTTTTACATGTTTTTGGAATTGAAATGTGTCTTGGCATTGTGTGTAGACAACCACGCTATTATAGCCATTATCACTGTCAGATACTGTCAAACATTTTGTTTCTAAACACAACACTTATTGTTGAGTGCAACATTTAGATTGCAATTCTGGTGGGAGAAAGTCCAGTAGACAGAGAGTGATTGGATAGAAAAAATACAGATGATACACATTTCGTATCTATATCTCTGTGAACTGCTGGAGCCCCACATAAAGAAACCCCTCACTTATATGGCTAGCAGTATGTGTACAAAAGAGGGTCGGAATTGCTCAGTGGCATTAAGGATGGCTTGTAGAATATCACACAGTAGCACACCTATTTGGTAATGAAAGCAAAGTTACTATAGTTTTATTTTGATACTATTTTTACATTTGCTGTACATTTTTATTTGGTTTAAGTTCATTTTAATAATGGTTTTGTTAGGTTTAGTTTAGTTATTTCGGGAACGCATTTTTATTTAGTTTTTATATATTTAGTTTCAGTTTTAGTTTTTGAAATTCTAGTTTATCAGAGTTAACAGAACACGTTCAGTGTGGACCAAAGCTAATTTTATTCTAATTTTAGTGTTTGCACAGTTTACATTAACTCTTGTTCAATCCTCTTAGTAATAGAAGTAAAATAATAGTTTGAAAAGACATTGAACCCAAAACCACACAAATGCAACTTTAATGAATAGAAGTAAAAAAAGGATGAAGAATTAAGACAACCTTTTTCATATTAAACATCATTTATATAGTTAAACATAGCTTAGTTTACATTTTTGGCACATTAAGAAAATGTAAAAATGCCATCAGGCACTTTTCTAAACATCCATGGGTCAGATTTATTATTATTTATGAATATTATTTCTGCTTATTTTTTTAATTCAGTGACTGTTGTTAGTTTCAGTTAGTCTTAGTTTTAATTTACTAAAAAAGCTTTGGCCGGAAGATTGGCTGTGCATGCCAATACAAAGCAATTCTCTATCCATAAACATAACAAAAGTTTCATCCCAGCCTCTGACCATACAACGGCCCTCTCTGCCATTATTTACAGACCACTCGGCTTATTCCACAAAACCTTTATACGCAACATGTGCGTACATGAGGTGACGTGACAGACAACTAGTTGCCCAGCACTGTTTCGTTCACACAGTGTGTGTTGCAAGATTGTGATTGTGAGTCCTGAATATATACAGGTTTGCATTCAGTTATAGAAAGCAGTTGTCACTTGTAAATAACGGTATTGTGTGTGAACGCAACCGCATTAAAGAATCAAATATGGGATTGACAACCATAATCTGCTGCTGTGTGAACGTGGCCAATGATTAAAATCCACCAAGTGCTTTTTTAATCCCTAAATCATGAGCACTTCCTGAGATCAAGCAGATCTCAGATTCTTGGCAAAGTGATGTCACACAGGCCCCTCCCACATCTGTTGACTGACACTGACGTTTTGGCATAGGCTCACCCTGAGTCAACTCTCTGCCATTGTTTCGAAGACTATTGCCAAAAAAGGTTTCTATGAACAACTGATTTTGACAATGTAAATGGGGTGTCTTTAAACCAATAGTCTTTTCATTAATAATTTTATGAACTTCTGGAAAATGGGCATTCGATGAAACCCTTATACAGTGAATCCTTTGACTGTTAACTTGTAAAACAAAAATATTGTTTAGTCTGAAGCTGGCATTGCTTTACGATAGTTTTGAATGGTTATTTTCTGATTTATGTAATATACAAAAAACTGCATGATTGACATTTCAGTTTGATGTGAATTATTTGTAGGATAATGGTGATTTTCTTGCCACCCGTCCCTGGACCAAAAATCGAAGGCATTGACCCTTTGAATTTTAAGGTAATTGAGTCCACATTTATTCTTATAGGACATATATGGACTTTTCTACAAATAATATAATTTCTATTTTGTTTTTTGTTTTTTTACAGAAAGGCCAGGCAAGTGACTTCAAAATCTTAGGGACCCACCCAGACTTGCGGCCAGAGCTGTACAGCAACGATCCATGGGTCGAGTTCATAGAGGTGGACATTGATGAACCACACGAGAGCCAGCAGGAGCTCCTCATCGCTGACTCATCGGCCTCGGACTCTCCACAGATGCCTAGTAGTTTCAAGGATGATGATTCGGGATGGGCAAGCTGCTGTGATCCAGACCTGTCAGATCACGACCAAACGGATCTAAAACAAGCTTCCAGCAGTTGCCACGATGGTTTCCTCCCGCTGTCACGCGCACACTCTGCGGCCACCGGGCCACAAGAAACAACCTGGTCAAACAATCTTTACTCACAAGTTAGTGACATCACTCAGCGTGGTGAGTTTGTGCTAACTCCAGAAGAGCAAGAAATGGTGGCTCTGCAGGATAAAGACGTCAATAAGAAAAAAGAAATCCAACGGTTAGCGATGATTCCTGACGAAAGAGGCTACACCTCAGAGATTGTGGCCAGTACGATCAGCACCCACCACAATAAACCAAACCCACCCAAGACTGATCAAGAACAGCACAGTGAATACAGAGGCACAGACACATCACCTTGGTCCATTGCTTTTCCCATTCTTGCAAAGCCTCCCAGTCCAGATTACACAATGGTTGATGGTGTGGACTGGACAAATGGTCTCCTCTTGAAACCAAATACACCAACAACCCCACAGAAGGCAGCGGCGAAGACTTTGTTTACTCCTGTGGGATATCTGACTCCTGACCTTCTGGACAACATTACACCTTAACTAAAAGTGGAGTATGTTTGCTCTTTGTCAGATGTCTGACTGGTTAGCCAACACCGAACATGAGGTGTGATCCATGAGGAAGGAATCTTGAAGCAAAGCCAGTTCTCAAGCCTTCTCCAATGGAATGGACGTCATGAAACAAATCTATTGGCAAGCTATTAAATGGCTGTATATGGTCTGGGGTTTTTCCTTTCTAATTTGGAGTGTTAACAGGTTCAGAGGTTATTTGGAGCAGATATGGAGCATAAGTATATTAGCTGGTTGTTTGATGCCATAAAAAGATAACAACTGATTTATATTAGCTGGTTGTTTTATGCCATAAAAAGATAACAACTGATTTGTTATACTCTCACGTTTAGTCGTAAGACAGCTATATTTTTTTACCTGTTGACATACATTTTGTCTGCTTTTATTGTTCATTTTCAGTGAACTAACCACCAGTATGAGTCTGAAAAAAGTGCCTACTATAAATTTAAACGTCAGTGTTAAAAAAAATGATGTCGCTCAATTCATTCAAGAGGGACGTCCTTTGTTTATGTTACTTGGTAATCTTTTTTTCCTCAGTGTTATGCTTTTCTTCCATAAATGACTGGACATTGTAACTGGACTCAATAGGGTAAATATGGTGAACTTTGTTTTCATGACAAGCCATCTTTTGCTTGGAAAAGCCCAATTGCTAAACCAGGCTATATCGGTCTCTCTTATTGGTCTTAGAGTGGTTTGGGACACTTTTCCATTGTGACCAGATTTCTGACCTGGCTGTGAAACCGTCTAAAGTCCAGCAAACCTGCTAGTTATGTTTGCAGGTTTGTACATTTAGTGATGTGCTTGGGCATGCATCAGTAATGTTTATCAGTATAAAACAAACAACGTGTTTTATAACCATGTATCGCTAAATAAAAAGCAGCACTTGAACTCTGACATCCTGATTTTGCACTCTGTGACCTGCCTGCCGCTCCCATATAACTAACGTTACTTTAAGTGGTCACGTGCTTGATATTTCGAGGAAACGGCGGAACGACCTGCAACGATTTTCCAGCTTCATTCCTGGTGTTGAATTTGGAAACAAATACGCCGTGAAAGTCGTTTACATAAATCATTTACTATATCTTAATTGAAACTAGCGTCAAATATTTTTCGATTGTCGCCTAGCTTTAGAGGTTAGTCAAGATGAAAAAGCATTCTGCCGTCGACTTGACTAAACTTGTGAAAGATTTCATCCACCTGGAGAATGTAAGATAATCAATTGTGTTAAAGATAATAAGAAAATGACGCTAGTTAAGTGTTATTATTAAAGTTATGTGAATGTGTTCTGAGGTAACAAATGGCTGTCTTGTGTGATTAAGACAATTACAGAGATGAAAGGGGAAAATAGTACTCTTGAAATACAACTGGACGAGACTGGCAGACTTTTAAAATTAGCACAAAACAAGGAGAAGCTGTTAATTGAAGGTAAGATAATATGAGGTAAAACATAATTCGGCCGCTAACATTTTAGACTGTTTTCTGCTTCCATCTAGCGGTCATCTAGTAAGTGTACTAGGTCTGTACTACAACGGTCAGCGGTTGCAAGTGCCATCTTTTTTGCTATTATGTGTTGGAGAGGCGGATTTATAGCAGCTGGTGCCAATAGATTGAACAAACATTTTCGCAAGTTTGATTCGGTTGTGGGGATGAATTGGATTCTCTGACTGGTATCAAAAAGAAAGGATGTTGTCTAAGCTTTTGGTCATTTCAGACGTCATCTCTCATTCACTTTGTCCTGGGTAAATACAGGAGTACGTTCAGTCAAAGACTCCTTTTACCTAGATGCTCCACAGAGCGACACAGGAAATCTTTTTCACCTGTGGCTATTAAATTATATAATTCCTCAGTTAAATAATGAATTTATGGTGTAATATTTTATTCTCCTTATATTATAATTTTTTAATGGAGCTGCAGTAACGAAGTTAATTTCGCTCCGGGATTATTCTGTTCTGTTTTTCTGTTATATTTCTATTTTAATATTTTTGTCTTACTGTAATGTTATATGAATTTTATGTGATATTTTCGAATAGTTCAAATGTCAAAAACTGACATTATTTTTTTTCATCAACGTCCTATGTTAAGGTTCAGTAAACTAGCTTGAATGGGGATGAAAAGGTTATTATAATGTTACTATAATGCCTTATTTTCGTGCTTTTCTTTTCAGAGAGACATGGACTTTTGGAAAGTGTCAAAATTCTACAAAACACTGTACAGCAGCAGTGTGACCTCAGAGGTAGAGAAATTATTTCAGGGCCGTTTTGTTCACATGAGGGCCTCACAGTGGCGCAGTGGGTAGCACGTTCGCCTCACAGCAAGAAGGTCGCTGGTTCGAGCCTCGGCTGGGTCAGTTGGCGTTTCTGTGTGGAGTTTGCATGTTCTCCCTGTGTTGGCGTGGGTTTCCTCCGGGTGCTCCGGTTTCTCCCACAAGTCCAAAGAAATGCGGTACAGGTGATTTGGGTAGACTAAATTGTCCGTAAATTGTCTCCCAGAGATGGGTTGCAGCTGGAAGGGCAAACATGCGCTGCGTAAAACATATGCTGGATAAGTTGGCGGTTCATTCCGCTGTGGCGACCCCAGATTAATAAAGGGACTAAGCCGAAATGAAAATGAATGAATGAATGAATTTGTTCACATGATATAACTCATTGTATATTTCTATCCAAATTAAAACATGCCTACATGCATCACAACTCTTTCCAGCTGAAAATGAAAGGCTGAAAAATGCAGTTCTTCTGATGAAGAAAGAAAACGAGGCTCAATTAGAGGTGAGATAAGTCACAGTTCAGGTAAACCAAGTCAAATTGTTTACTGCTACAGTTTTTAGCTTTCTATGAAGTACTTTTTCAGTCTAAAGAAAACATCAAAATGCATTTCAATGAGTTTAAAAAAATTGATTTTTATTCTCAATTTTTGTCTAAAGATTTCAATAACAATACTTATTTTTAAGGTTTTTCCCCCTCAGAATGATATTTTTCTCCTGCACTGAGCTATAAATTCAGCAGCCCTTACATCATACTTCAGAGCTTTATTCATATCTGTATTCTAAAGTTTTTTTACATAAATTGACCAATTATATAAATTTTATTTGACTTTTTTCTGAGTGAATATTAAAGCTGACTTCCAAAGTTCAGATTCTGTGCAAAGTAGAACATATTAAACATAAATAATAAAATAAAAATATAATTTTTGAAAGAAAAATGCAATGTAATCAGTCAACTGGATGCATTTTTACTCCATTTATCTGCTGTGGCTTGCCTTAATACTGTTTATTATAGTGTACACAGTATTTATTTTATCTGGTTTATTATAAGGTATTTATTTTTTCTTGCATATCTTAACAGGCTGATAACCCTAATACGTTGTTTTGTACTACAGTGTGCATACAGATGCAGCAAGGAGATTAATTCAGGTGCAAGAGAACAAATTTTTCATTTGTGTTTAAATAACTCGTGGGGTTGCAGGAAAGCAAGATTAGGCTTCAGAGATTTACAGCAGAGATTAAAGCGCTGCGAGACCAACACCAGAGGGAGCTGGAGGACTGTGATAAAGAAACACAAAGAAAATGTGAGCAAAAATCATTCCTTATTTACCATCTTAAAGTATCAACAGGAATAAACCCAAATCACAATCACAAGACATTTGCAGGATTCAAAAAGCAAATCTTTTCACCTTGTCTTTAAAGTAAATGCTAAAGCTACTGAACTGAAAGTGGCTCATGAGAGATATGAATGCGCTCTGGAGGAAACAAGAAGACAGATGAAGGAGAAGGAGAAAGAAAAGCAAAGCCATATTATTAAACTTCAAATGGAGGTAAAAGTTTCATTTACCAACCTGATTGTTATGCAAATAAACTTAAATGGATTTGAAGGAAACATAATATCCCAAAATGAAAATGTAGTTAATTTATTCATAATCAATCAAAATGCAGCGACTTTCTTCCCAAATGTAACATTATAGATGAAGTGAGTTAATCAGTCTGTGCAAGAAACTCAACATTAAGATTAAAGTCGACAGTCTGGAGTGTCCCTTTGAGGGTGCAAACTCAAACGTGAGCTGATACTGTTTGTTTACTAATATTGTTACATAGGTTGCAGCATCCCGTATATGCACAAGTACCATTACGATGAACTGTGCAGCGCAGGTGTGCTAATTTTCCATTATAATCTAGTGATGGTTCTAATACAGTTTATTTATTTTGAATGAATCTATAATGTGACTCAGGAGCAATGAGTCATTTCATGGAGTGATTTGTGCAGGTGGAAGAGAAGAATTTATTTTTTTTGTCAAAGCTTCTATCAGGTTTGAGTCATCCATTCATCATGCGAAAGACCTAAAAGCTTATCCAGAAAAAGAATTAATTTGTCTCCTTTCTTCTTGTCTCCAAAATCTCTCCTTTCCTCAGGATTGTGAGTAAATTTAAATTTCTAAATTATTCAGAATCTTCCTTTGAAACAGGAGCATAGTTATTTTTATTATTATTATGTGCATTTCTACGATGTATTTCTGGCTGCGTTCACACTGCAGGAAAATGTGGCCCAAATCTGATGTTTTTGCCCACATGTGACAGATTTGTTTTTGTCATGACAGTGTGAACAGCCCAAACCGCATGGAATCTGATCTTTTCAATTCAGAATTGTGCCACTTTCATATGTAGTTATAAATCAGATCCATATCTGATTTTGAAGTGTGAACGGTTATGTTGGATTTCATGTGACTTTTACCTACTCTTCGATCGACTTGCGTCATCATTCTGTGCTGCAATCATCATCCATTCCTCAGCAGCACAGTAGAATAGCAATAGCAGGGCAAATACTTTACTACAAAAAGTTGGTTGTTCATTTTGAAAAACAATTTTGAATGCAAAACTGGCGCTTGTTACCCAATCATTAACTTTTAAAAAAAAATAATGTCCAGTTAGATTTAACATAAAAAAATATGTCCATAAAAGTTGCATATATAAAATAAATAAAACACAGAGGCCTACACAAAATAGCTATATTTCACTTAAATCAAACTTTAACAAAACCAAATATGAAAGACTATATGAAAATGATATGAATATGAAAATGAATCAACTCCGCCTTCACAGTTCAGTCTGCAGCTGCTTATTAACCCTCGATGAGTTCACTACACCGGTGGTCAGAAAGGCGCTTGTCATAAATCACAAATTTCAATCACAAGAGACTTATTTTAGATTTCAAATGCTGAAATACACATTAGTAGTAGCAGATCAACTCTTTACATTTCATAAAATATACCATGGTTGTCTGTGAAAAGGGCAATAATCATATTAATCCTTATCTGACAACATGCTTCATTCACTTCATACAGTATACACATTGTGTGCATAATTAAACGTGCTGTCCGTAATTGTACTTTTGCGCATGTGGGTCAGTTTAGGACCATGATCTGTTCACACTGCAAATCTGATACTGGCCACATTTATAACAACAAAAAAAATCAGATCTGAGAAAAAATCTGATTGGAGCACTAAACCTTGCAGCAGCCTGTAGCCTCTGATCTCAGACTGTACCTCCATTCTAAATGTGTGACATGTCATGATGGTTCTTTTCTATAATACTGAATGTGGTAATGAAGAGTTTTTGGTCAACATTTTAAAGGTTATTCACATGATAGAGATGAACTAGTCATTTTAATTTTAAACAAGTGATGAACGGCTCACTCAATATCCGACTGGTGAGTTGAGGCATAAAGAAATCGATTACAGCTCAGACTGCATAGGATAAAGGAAATCTCCACATTTAAAAAAAAGCTAACAAGAGTTTTAAATTTTTTTCATGTATTCAACCAATCTCTGAGTCTGGCTGGAGCACTTTTAGCTTAGCTTAGCATAGGTCATTAAATCGGATTAGACTTTAGCATCTTGCTCAAAAATGATGAACGCGTTTTCATTATTTTCCTATTTAAAGCTTGACTCTTCTGAAGTTCTGTAGCTATATTCTAGGCTGATATGTCTAGAAACTGGACTGTCATTCTGGCAATAATATTACCAATAATCAAGGAACTTTGCTGCCTTTTATGGCTGCAGCAGGTGCAATGGTACAGTATGCAGCACCTGAAAATCTGGAGACATTTTTGGGAGATGATTCAGAGCTACTAACATTTTTATTTAAAGTGTATTTAATTAAATAAATTCTGCTCAAAGAAACGGATTGACTCGAAAAGATTTTTGTTAATTTTGCTAAACCAGACTCAAAGTTCAGAGTTGGTAAAATCATTCAAACTTTCCTTCACTGTTTAAACAAAAAGCAAAGTCATGTGTGAGTTTGTGTTCATGCATTCATCATTATTCGACATGATACTCACATTGCTGTTGTAAAGGAGAGGAAGTTTGTTTGCCAAGGCTGTGGATTAAAGGTAT
>CAIGQW010052715.1:4196778-4218739 GCA_903798125.1 Danio choprae | reverse complement strand
ATGTAAGATCTCATAATTTAAAGCTCTGAATTTTATACTTTTAACTGAACTTTGTTGCAGCATCCTATATGACTTTTCCACAGAGTGCATCTGAACCTGCATCACCCCTGCAACTCGCTCTTTGTTTTAAACCACCAAAAGGGTAAAGAAGCAATCAAATAATCCCCAGCAGAACAATACGTCAGCATGCAGGCGGGCTCCATTGTGCTCTTTCAGACAGCCAGTGCCTGCAGAATACAAATAAAGCCAAGCCCTAAAACTTAAAACCTACCCAGAGACCAGGCCACAAAAAGCCTCTCCATCTGCTCCGCTGCATAATGAGCTGGAGTGAAGGAGCCTACAGCAGGGGGAGGAGAGGAAGAGGGACGGGGTGGCCCTGTGCCCGGCACAAGTCTGTCCCAATACAACCATTCCTCCCTCTGGGACATGTGCCTCTTGCCTCACAAAGACCCCCAGTGGAGGCGTGTTCTACTGGTGGACCACATTCGAGGGTCTACACATGTCCCGGAGATGAGGTCCGCTGTCCCGGCCAGACACTGATTGATATAAGAGCATGCTGTCTACGTGTATGAGGACAGTTTTGCATCCTCCCCCCCAGCTGGCCTGCTTGGAAGTGGCTTTAACTGCCTTATTATAATATTACATTATGGCGGTGGTCCTATCGGATGGTTTTGAGTGGCCCTCCGTCCCCTCCTCCCGAAGCAGAGACGCCCCAGGAGCAGCAGCAGATGGTGGTGAAGGCTGAATTGGGAAGGATCTCCTGTTGCCCAGGTTACTGCCATTGGTATTTCTGTTGTCCCAACAAACACCACTTATCAAAAACTGACCCTGGGGTGCTGCAAAACGATGAGGGGACAAGCGAACGCAGGAATGTTGTGATTGTGGTGTCAACAAAATCAACATGATTTTTGATGAGCTACAGTGTTATGCATGCTTGTAAATACTTGTACTACACTGGAAATCTGGACACAATACGCTTTAAATAGCTAAGTTTAATTTGCAAGGTTTTTTTTGCATAATTTTCAAAGTGAAAATATCTCATTTTCAAGATTTATCTTTTTGATTAAAGGTAAATATAGTGCACATATTAACACTAATATGTGTAAATACAACTAAAATATATCTATATAAATGCATTTTGTGGGGCCTCACGGTGGCGCAGTGGATAGCACGTTCGCCTCACAGCAAGAAGGTCGCTGGTTCGAGCCTCGGGTGGGTCAGTTGGTGTTTCTGTGTGGAGTTTGCATGTTCTCCCCGTGTTGGCGTGGGTTTCCTCCGGGTGCTCCGGTTTCCCCCACAAGTCCAAAGACATGCGGTATAAGTGAATTGGGTAAGCTAAATAGTCCGTAGTATGAGTTTGAATGGGTGTGTATGGATGTTTCCCAGAGATGGGTTCCAGCTGGAAGGGCATCCACTGCGTAAAACATATGCTGGATAAGTTGGCGGTTCATTCCGCTGTGGCGACCCCAGATTAATAAAGGGACTAAGCCGAAATGAAAATGAATGAATGAATGAATGCATTTTGTGGCCATAAAGAAAATGTTGAACATTTTTCTTTAGAGTTTACCAAAGTGGTATAAATTATGAATTCATTGTATTATAGTATTTTAATTATATTTTTGTATTGTATTATGAGTCATTCTAATTGTAGATATTATATAATTATAGATGTCTGTTCTTTCTACCAACAATACTGTTTCAAACCAGTAAAAATAAAATAAAAGTCACTTAGTTAAACTGTAGAGGTAAATTTCAATTCAACATCTAGAGTAGATGGAACACAGAGCAATGATATTGCATATGCATAATTCAAAAATAAAAGGAAAACACCCATTAAACACAAGTTATGGGTTAATTAGCAACTATTGTTTTACAATGTACATGTAGATGCTAACTGGAAATACATGGAGTTATATACTGTTCAAAACAAATTTAAATAGCCACCAATTGGACTGCATGTTGTTTACATTATGTAGTGATACAAGCCATACAATGAAATTAAAAGGAAGACAAATTAACAGTTTATGAAGCTCAAATTATGAAATGTCATGTTTGATTCACGGTTACTTGCAGATTAATTATGAAAAGATTTTCTGAGTGAAATTGATTTCTACACCTTTTGTTTTTCTGTGAGTGTAAATTACTTTGACAGTTGATTGTGGTGGTGTGTGTTGCCTTGTTGCTCTGGCAGGCTGTAGAGCAGGCCTGCAGATGACAGTGTGTGTGCTAGCAGAGGCTCTAGTCTGCAGTGTATGCTAATCAGTCATTATGTGAGCCAGCTGTCTGTATGAACAGGGTCAGAGGGTCAGAGACTCCTGCCTAATACTGAGTCCTGCACGAGCGCCAGGGCCTCCACATCACCTGCTCAAACACGCGCAGATTAACACTCAATACAGCTCACTTTCGTTAGCAGCCAACTCAGAGCCTTGGCTTGATTTATATAGTGAAAGATGAAGCAGATATCAAAGTTTAGCATTAAATTTTCGGTATTTGGAAAAAACTTAGTACGTTTGTTGTATTAGTATTATAGTAGTTGTTATTTTACTTTATAGCATTTTGTTGAATCAAATTAAAATAATGTTTCATTGAAGTTGGTCATGTTATGGAAATTAATTTTTATACCTTTATATGCATTTTCTAATCTGTTCTTCTTTCCTTTTTCTATGTCTACATTACACAGTTAAGCTATGCGTGATCACTTTGGCACCTTTCTATCATAAGACAAGATTGTATTCCATGTATGGTGACCTATGACCTGTACAGCCGTGTGGGATATGGGATAGAAATATAGACAACAAAAAGAGAATCATGAGTGTTAAGATAACTGTGACGTGATTCATTTGCTATGCCACCTATGGCCTTGTGGGCTTTAGAGGGAAGAAACTAGATAAAAAGGGAACACACTCTTTTTTGAGTGTCGCACTCTGCAGGAACCTGTGTACTGTATGACTGTCTGACCTTCTTTGCAAAGAATAAAACCTTAAAAGACATCTTGGGTAAGACTTTGTCTTCTTTACCATTGAGAGAGCCTCCTTGAAGAAAAATAGCCACTACAGTCAGAAAAGCGATTTTGAGTAATCCTGAATACGAGTGACATATGTGTACAGAAATGTTTCTTAGTTGCATGGAAACAACTGTATGTCAACAGCAAATCGTTGGTGCAAAAGAGGTAGCCTAAGGGTGCTAGCTAGACAATCTAAATAGTGCTTGATACTCTTTGCATCAAAGTATAAATGCAAATTGCACTGCATCTTGTTTACATTGACTGCAAATAATGATAGATGCTGTTAATATGCTGTTTGTAACATAGCTAAAACATTTGTGCAAACAGTGGGTTAAAAAAAAAGGGTGTTTACGTCACTGCATTATGCATGCCAAGCCAGTGGATGGCAAGGTCACTTGGGTAAAGAAACACTACGTGGGGTCCTGTAGTCCACCAATATTGTTTTGGCTGTCAAGTACTCATGCATGCCTACAGGCCGAACACATAACTTAAATGCACAAGACGTCATTGTTATAAGAGTTGTTTACACTAGTGTGTTTTCATTTTTAGATGAATTTTGTTAAGTTTCGTTACTGTTACGCCTGATGTCTACACTACTCCACCATCTTCAACCTGCAAAAATGGAGCATTTGTAAATGCTCAAGACCCTGTTGGTGACGCTAATGCTCCGATTCCATTCTGAATAAATACAGACTCTGAATAAACCGAGGTGCGGTTATCTACAATCACTCTGTGACTGGTCTTCTGGACTATTGGGTATCATTCCCTGATTCATCAAGCATATGACCATTACACAACTTGTAAACTACTTCATTTAATTTGGTAGAAATGCACTACAGTTCATTTTCCCGTTTGGTGTGGTTTGTTTGGGCAGGTATGAATGCAGCAATTGCAATTGAGTGCACACCAAAAGCAGACTAAACAAGTGTAGAGACCTGCTTGTAGAAGTGCTCTCAGTACACTATCAAACAAACACTGGAGAGGATTGTTTGTGGTGAGAACATAATCCAAACTCAAACGGCAAATAGCACTGTGCATTTTGTAGACTATATACCAGCTGCCGTAGTCAACTGCACTGTGTATTATGGGCAATCTTTGATTATGGGATGAAGGCAAATATTTGTTTACAGTGCTTTAGCAACAGCTAAACTGCTTCGTTGCCATTCACACTGCATTGCATCCGCGCTTCATTCTCAAAATGGATAGTTTGTCTGAAGTGATGCAAACAAACTATATATTATATGATGACCAGGGATACAGTCAGCCAACACAGTTGTCTCTCTACACTAACAAGCATTGTGTTGTACTGTACTGAATTTTCTTCCTCTCCATGAAGTTCCATAAGAATATTTGCACACGTTAATTCTGATCAATCGAAAAAGTATGGAAATATGTTCGGTGACACATCTGGGCAACGAGTGATGTGAATGTCGTCACATGACTGCATTTTGGTTTGTTTCAACTGATTCGGATCAGAGGAATTAGTGTGATGTGAAAAGAACCCTTGAAAAGAAAGAGCCCTTGATAGGGACCAAATGAACCAAAGGTGTGAAAAACACTCTTAATCTAATATATCTAACCTAACTAAATCTACAGGCTCCAGTGTGGTTTTGCACCTCATTCACTTTCCTTGCATCATCAAAAAACCACCCTTCAAAACATCTTCCCTCATGTTCCACAGATGAAAGAAAATGTGTGGAATGACAGATTTAGATAAAACCGTCCCATAAACAGGTGCTGATTGCTAATTGCATATCTGTCTCCGTCTACACTTGCGCTGATAAGAAAGCGTGTTTGCAAGTGTACGCAGCCCATTGTGTCATTACAGAGATGTCAGCCTCATATCAGCACCAGATCAAGGGCCTGTGACTGTTGACAAAATGCAGCTCTATCTGCCAGACATTGTTATGGCTCTTGAAGACCGCTGGAGGCTCGCCACCCTTTTGGTCACACTTGCAGGGTTGGTTAGTTTTTTTAATTTTGTGTGTGTACGTGCATGTGTGTATGGCCGGGGGTTTGGGTCAGGGAGTTTGTCTGCAGTGGCCAGCTGTGCTGTGGCTCTGTTGTCGGGCTCCGCTTGGGCCCCGAGGGTTGCAGAAGGGCCATATCAGATGGTTGAAAGAAGGAGGTGCAGAGACTCTCCCCCCATCCTGGAGCACACAAAAGCTGCAGCCTCCTAAACTCAAAGCCTCAAAGTAGAAGGAGGAGGGGGTTCAACACAAAAGTGCACAGAGCCTCTTGTCAAAAGGGGAAAAAAAGAAGAGAAAAAGCTGCCCTCCCTTTGTGGAACTTCTAAAAGGATGGCGTGGTCGCAGTGGCAGCTGCTGCGCCTGCACAGGACATTTGAGATGCCCTCCTTTCATAAACACAAAGTCTGGAACGGGTGGGGGTAATGTAGAGGACAAGGGGCATTGAGGATTTGTGTTCAAACGAAAGGCACACTTTAGAGATACGAGCATCTCGTGGCAGTGAAGGGAGGAGGGGAGGAAAAGGGGGAAGGTGTTGTGGTGTTTAAAAAAAAAAAAAAACTTTTAAAGTGAGTATATCCATCACTCCACAAAAGAGTCCCACAGGGCAGCCATATGGGCAGAGGATCCTCCGCTTTTGTCTGGAAATCACCGGTAGCTTTTATCACGGCTTAAACAACCACCAAGAATTTGGCTTCATATTTAGCTTTGGGGTATTTATGAGTTTATTTCCCTTCAAAGGAAGACTTTAAAGGGAAAGTGGGTGCAGCTGAGAGGACTTTAGTTTAGATGTTCTTAGTAGAGAAACACATTTAGCTTTAAAAAGTTCTTTAAAACAGAAGCAGAATTTCAGGAATGTGCAAACAAGCTTACAAATATTTTAGTGAAATGCCTGCAGCACATTTATAATGCTTTGTTTTGGAGACAGTGTATGAGAAATGTGTAATAAGCACTATTTTGGGAAAAAGTTTAAAGAGGACCATGATAATTAATCCAGAGCGCCTTTCAGAAGCTTGTCAGATCTTGTTTCATTAGAAAGGAAAAAAGTGTGCACCATCTAGTGGTGTTTCTGTAAAATACAGTTATTTGCATGTGTTTGAATAATTAAAACAAAATGCATATTTCAGTCAACAAGTGCATTTTAATTCAGATTTGAGGAGTTATTAGTGGAAATATCACATAGCCTAAAATCTTTGAATATAAACCTCTTATAGTGTTTATTTAATAAATAAATAAATAAACAAACAATAATAAACTCAATATTGTTATACTACTACTACTACTACTATTATTATTATTATTATTTTATGTACATATGCATATATTGTCTATGTACATTGGGCGCCCTCTTGTGGTACTTAAACACATTGCATCAGCTGCATGCTTCTTTAAAGCTTACTTTACTGCACGTAATTTAGACAAATACACAATAAATGTGCCTTTCACAGACAAAGCTGTGGTTGCTAGAATAGTTATACAATAAAAACAGACCTATTTCACAATAACATGTACCCTGAAATAACAACTTAAACATGAGTTGTGCACACAGTGTCACACTAAAATAATGTAATAAACAAATAAACAACATAAGAGCATAATGTTAATTCCTATAATGTTACATTAAAATATAAAACTAAGGGAAATACAATAAAGAAACGGCAACCTTTTGATGTCTGTATTGATGTCTCCATCTAGTGGTTACTTTAGGCCACTGCAAGATAAACTCAATACAGTAACCTCGTGGTTATCTTTCAGACTCTTAACAGGCTGTGTGGTCCAGCTAGAGTTTGAATGATTGCATGGTAGTCAAACTTAAACATCGCCTTTATTATACGCCAGCATGTTTATAAAAAAACACTGCAGCTAACCACAGAGTTCCCTGAAACTGGACCATAGAAGAAATTGACGTGTGATTAAATCATAGTGTTAACCTGTTATGTCTTGATTTTATATATATATATTTATATATAACTGCCTGAAATGAACAAATGCACAAACAACTGCCTACCCAAACCCATTATGTACATTTATTAAAAATGTACATAATGAGGCCTCACGGTGGCGCAGTGGATAGCACGTTCGCCTCACAGCAAGAAGGTCGCTGGTTCAAGCTGGGTCAGTTGGTGTTTCTGTGTGGAGTTTGCATGTTCTCCCCGTGTTGGCGTGGGTTTCCTCCGGGTGCTCCGGTTTCCCCCACAAGTCCAAAGACATGTGGTATAGGTGAATTGGGTAAGCTAAATTGTCCGTAGTGTATGAGTGTGAATGAGTGTGTATGGATGTTTCCCAGAGATGGGTTGCAGCTGGAAGGGTATCCGCTGCGTAAAACATATGCTGGATAAGTTGGCGGTACATTCCGCTGTGGCCCCAGATTAATAAAGGGACTAAGCCGAAATGAAAATGAATGAATGAATGAATAAATGAATGAAATGTACATAATACCCCACCTATGGTATTCACTGACTGCCGTGAGCATGTTTTTGACCCTCAACTTCTTGTTTACTTCTTCTGTGAACATGCTCTTTGATCTTTTTTTAAAACTTTTTTAGTACACATCCAACAGTCATATAACATTTCATTATTTGAAGGTTAGACTGGATGCCCTGTAGTAAAGGAATGGAAAACGCCATGATGTTCTCAATGTGCTTTCGATAGAAGCTAAAATCATAAATGAAACTAAATACTGTCAGTCTCACAACCCTAGTAATGACTGGGACAGTTAATAATGAAAGGGATAGTTCACATCAATAGCGAAAATCTTTTTTTGTCAAATCTTTATGAGTTTCTTTTTTCTGTTGAAAGGAGATATTTTGAAGAATGTTAGAAACCAGTAACCACATCCATGGTAGGAAAAATACAATGGAAGTCAATGGCTACAGGTTTCCAAGTTACATTTTTCAAAATGCCTTCTTTTGTGTTCAACAGAAGAAACTCAAAGAGGTTTGTGACAAGTGAAGGGTGAGCAAATGAAGATAAAATTTAATTTTTTGGGGTAAACAAGTTCCTTTGAAAGCAAGTATAGGCAGCTTGTGGCACTAATCAGCTTGTATATATAGAAAGCCAACAGCATCATTTACCAACACTGGGTAAAACCAAAGACTGTAAAAAGGGTAAAACCAACAGCATCATTAGTGTTTACAAGTGCTGAGGAAGCCTCAAAAGTTGATATTCAGATAAGGTAATTGATGTTTATTTTCTGAAACATGCACTGTAAGCAAGACACCAATTACAAACAGACTGGGGTTCATCTGACCAATCAGAGCAGAGCATGGCCTCAGAAAGGAGGGAGGGACTTGGATAAGGAGGAACCTTTCAGGTCGTTTGGCCCTGAAGCATGTAAAGCTTTTGTACAAGACCTCCAAACCAAACATAAAAACCTTTAAAATAGTGTAATAAAGGCAAGTTCTGTTCACTGAAAGAGACTTTTGAAAAAGAAAAATGGTCCTTCTATGGCGTCACCACCTTTAGTGGGACCTTAATTTTTAAGACCAAGGTTTTGACAACCCTGTTGTTGCTCAATCCATCAGAGAACATTAATGATATCATGAGTTCACTGCTCATTAAATACAATTTCCTAAGATTTTTGTTCACAATTTTTTTTGTTCCTTTTAACCAACAAACTCAAGAATTCTGCCAGAACTGGCTATGATCCAACCTCAAAATCCCAAAGCAGCCGATCAGACTCCCTCAGTGGAGCAGCAGATCAAATGAATTCTTGTGGTGTGCTGTACTGAAGCTGAGTGTGGGAGTACACATGGACCACAGCTATCGTACCACTGCAGCCTGCTGAAAATTATCATCTTTCATTTCTGGATGACGTCGGCTATATAAAAAGCAAATCTAGCGGTAAAGCTATGTTTGCAGGGCAGTGGATCAGACGGGAACAAGGGCATCTGAAATGATGCGTGTCCAGATATGTGTGACATCATAAATGTCATGCATTTTGAATGTGTAAATATTTTTTTTCATGCATTCCTTGCATTAAAATGATATTTGCTTTCATCTATGCATGCTATTAAAAATACAGTTTCGCCCTGCATGTTGCCCTGTCTCGTGACATTTACTTTTGAACAAAAGCTTAAGGCTGAAAATACAGCCTACATCAATGAGACGCTGAGGCGGTTGCATCACTTTTTTCCAAAATATAACAAAAGCACTCATAAATAAAGCCTAAAAACATTCTTCGTTCCTCACATTCCAGAATAGTGGAGCTAAGAATGCACAGAAGAGAACGAGTAGATGATTTAAGGGAAATTTATTTGTATATAGAAATATAACTTTTTAAGTCATCAGATGCATTCAAGAGATCTGCCTTATTGAAGCTTTATTAAGAAATCCATAATACATTTTAATAAACTCTCCTTGCTGTACTATATGTGAAATATACAGTTTATTTAAACCACAAATTCAAAACATTAATTTTCCATGACAGGCGTGAAGGGGAGGAGAATTTATATATGCATTACATTCAACTAGAAAGACCTTTCTGGAGGGCAATCGGGGCAGAAAGTCTTTAACTGAAATCTTGATGAAATACGATAAAATGAGCAGCTCTACTGGAAAAGAATTCATAATTTTAGATTAGAGATAGGGTTGTCCATAAAATATTACAAACCATAAATCTGCATAAAATTTTATAAACCAATCACAAGCATTGATAAATACAATGGAGCAAAGATACACATGAAATAAACCAGCTTTTCAACCAATGAGGAAACATAACTATTTTATGTATTATCACAAGGGGCTAATTTGTACAAATTCATATGATTTCATCCATATGAAAACATGCCATTTTTAATACACTTAAACCCCAACCCTAAACCTACCCCTCATTACGAGATGAGCAAATCATACTAAAATGTACAAATGAGATATTGATGCTGAAACAATGTACTGTGCACCACCATACGGAATATAATGGAATGGGTGTATTTGTGACTACAAATGACATGGAAAATGTCATAACAAAGCTTTTAGGTTATATCAAATGATTTTAATCAGTTAATCCGGTTACAAGAATTGTTTTTAGTTATACTGGTATATTGGTATACTGGCATTAGACAGTAGTCTTCCATAAAAATTCTCATTTACCGTCAAACTGTGCATGTTGACACAATTTTCTTTTCTTTTTTTTGCTTAAAGACTAACACCAACTGCTTTCCATAAGACTTTTACAATATGAAACCCCACATCTCCTTGCTGATAGCTTCTGTTTAAGCCCCTTTTGCTGCAGTTAAGTAAACCAATCAAGAGGCTAACTTTGTTATCAAGAAGCTAACTTTGGTTTTTGATGAAAGGTGGTGGAGTGAGAAAATCATCAGTTTGAGTATTGAGAAACACTCTTTGAAAATCTGTGCATTTTATAGCATAAAATGTGACCATGAAGATCTAAGGTCGCCAAAATTGCACCGCATCCTGTAACAAACATCTAAAACTGCTGGTGTTTAAATGCTAACTTGTATACGAATCTGAGTGATGAAGTGAAGTCATATTTGCTAATCCACATCTACACTCAAACATGTTACGCATAATCAAGCAAGTTAGCCCACGAGCAAACCCTTGTGAATGTCACGGCCATGCCAGATGCCTCATTGGACCAAAAGAAAATGATTATGCACATAATGTGAGCTAATAATGTTACCAGCAAATTATGCAAAGAGGGGGCCGCGAAAGCATCCGCTTCCTAAATGATGAAATAAATAAAGCCTGATGAGTTCTTTCTGTCCTGAAGCAAATGTCTGACATCACAGAGGTCAGGTTGTCTAATGAGGCCGCCAAAACGGCAGCGTTTATAAGCTTGATTAGAGACATTTAAAAGTCAATGGTTCTGAACTGCAAGGAAAACTTTGATGAATGTTAATTTGATTTTCACAAGAGGCTTTTAGAAGCGGTCGTTTGAAGTGCAAACATGGAGAAAACAACGCTTTGACCTGTTGCGTAATCTACAAATATTGTATGCGGCTTTAAAATTTCAGCATTTAGGAGGAAACTAATAAAGAGAAACTTAATAGCCTCATTTGTTTTTATGCGCTCGCTGAAATGATTCGCTATCAAACTTGCATATCACAATTGCAAGCAGAATCGTAACAATTCTGTTTTATCATCTTGTTTCCCCTAATTCATCACCGTGCACTCAATACTGCGTTTGCCTGAGGAGTCGAGCATTAAAAACGCATTGCCATTATTCCCAACATTTTGCTTTGTTAATATATTCAAGAGCTCCGAGCACCACGATGTGTCACTGGTGACAAATGGAAGCAAAACAAATGCAAACTTGTTGCATATTTCATATTCCGATAAATGATATGCTGATAGTCCATTATTACCGTGCTGAAATCTAGCCGTTCATTTACAGTGAGGAATGTTTTTAAAGCCCGGGCATCATAAATTACTCACACATTCACACACGATGCAGTGGGGGGTGAGGTGCACGCAGGGAAGGCTGTGATAAAATCCCAAATAAGAGTTTTTAGTCTTGCATTACATCATAACTCTTTGGAGACCCTTAAGGCAATAAAGGTTTGAGTGTGAAATTTATTACCTCTCAATTTAAGTACACGTAAGAGAAAGTGATTAGATCATTTAGATGGGCTAATGAGAGAATTGCATTGACAAAGCTGCACTGAGCATAACGTATCTGCTTCCCTGTTTAGTTTTTTTTTATATGTATATATATTTTTTATAACCTGCATGTTTCATTTATGGCTTGTTTCCACTGAGTGGTGCGGTATGGTTCAGTTCAGCATCATGCTTGATCATGCTTGCGTTACCAATGCCAATAGTGTGAGTGTAGTACTACAGAAAGTTGCAGCCGACGTCATTCTCGCTTGAAGAATAAAGTCATACAGGTCTTACTTCTCACACTTTTCACAAAAAATACATTTAATATACAGAAATACTTAAATGTTAATTACAAACCTTTCTATGAACAGGATTTGATGATAGCTGCAGTTCAATGCTAATGCGAATTAGGATTACATGATCTTAGGGCTGAAAATTCTGGCATTGCTTTATTTTTGTTTTGCTGCAATACATACTGGGATATGAGCATAATCTCACCAGATGATTTGAATAGCTCTGTTTGGAAAGATTTCAATAATTTTGTCATAAATAATTATAATCATATGTAAATGCGACAGAGCAAAAATAAAAGTTAAATAAACAGTGCTTTATGGCTTTAATCTACAAGTATTCAAATACAAAACAATGAACAATCAAATTTAAAATAACAGTCATCATTGTATAAATAATTTTACACAATAAAAGTAATATTTAATAATATTTTGATATTTAATAAAATCTAATCCTGCGATGTGACTATTGTGGATACACACATTGCAATATCAATGCTCAAATTATTTATTGTTCAGCTCTAATGTGAATTACTGAACTTCTGTAATCACAAAAACCCTTACAGTGTCTGAAATGTTACCAATCACAGAAAAATAAACCCAAAACATACATTTAGGCCTTATTTGTGTTCAAAAACAATATATTCAATCAGTACTTTTTGGTATCATTGGTATCTTTATTCTTAACCTCTTGGAAAAAAAGTAATTCCTTAATTCTGAGAAAAATATAGAAAACAACCTTCCAGCAACAAGACAAAAACTGCAACATTATGGAAATTTTTTATTAAAGAAATTTCAAATGTGATAATAGCAGACATCCCACCTCTCCTAGAAGGCCCAGGCATCGTTTATTGACAGTGACTCCCTGATGATTGTAAATTACATATAACATCCTGAGAACTAAGTAAGCAAGAGAGAAAATCAATTTCCAGTGTATTAAAGTGCATTTTGATGTGGCTCGAAAATGCTACTAAATAAACCAAACGGCTGTTATGCCTCAAAAACTAGCAACTGAAAAGAAAAAGGAATGACATTTATGGTGCAAATGTCAAATAAAACATTTAACTGTTAAATTATCTGACTATCTGTTATGAAACTACTCTTTGTAGTAATGGTTATGTTTATGGATAGAGTTAGGCCCCGTTTACACGAATACATTTTAGTTTTAAAACGGCGTTTTAGAACCAAGTGATCCACGTTCACACTGGCGTTTCACCTAGCGTTTCTGAACGGCTCTCCGTCCACACTACACCGCTGAAAACGCACATCACGTGACCACACACACTCTGGCATGTGCTGCAGCCTATGCGCGCGTCTGATCTCCGGGCAGTCAGTGGGTGCTTTGAGCACAGAACCTCTGGTGAGAGCTGTGCAGATCAGACGATCCATCAAGGATCTACCGCTGGATCTAATCTCACTATTTTTTTGTTTATTGTTTTTATTTGTTAAACGTGATATTAAATTCATCTTGTCTATATCTAATGACATATTCCCAGACTTTGGTCTTTTGAATCTATTACTTGCTCTCAGGTAACATGTTTTGGCTAAGCGCAAAGATAAGTTAATATATTAATTTATGTAACCACGTACCCTGATTCTGCACATTTGACTGATTGCTTGCCTTTATTTCCTATAATGTATAAACTTATTGTACGTTATACTTTTATAATGGCCATTATTGAATACAGTGAAGATGACAGTCATATAAATGTATAGCTATATGATGCCTTAACATTTTTGATGTGTTGTTTTTTGTGAAACCGGGTGCTCCGGTTTCCCCCACAAGTCCAAAGACATGCGGTATAGGCGATTTGAGTAAGCTAAATTGTCCATAGTGTATGTGTGTGAATGGGTATGTGTGGATGTTTCCCAGTGATGGGTTGCGCCTGGAAGGGCATCCACTGCGTAAAACATATGCTGGATGAGTTGGTGGTTCATTAAAGGGACTAAGCCCGTAGACATGAACAACGTAGACATGGTGATGTGAATGACGTTATAAAGTACACTGTTCCCTTTGAAGATTTTCCTGACGTGTCCTCAGGAGTTTGTTTTCCATATCAAACTTGGAAGGAAGCAAGACTAAACTTTGTGAAGGCTACGTAATATTGAGAAAAAGCCCCAATGAGATAGGCGAATGTCTGCAGCCACACCTCTGTTTTCAGATGTCTCCGTTTTCCCCCCATCCACACTGAGACAAAGCAGCAGCATTTTAAAATGAAAACGGCCTCTTCAGTGTTTTCAAAATGCTCTATTTTTCTGTGCTCGAAAACTCCGGGGTAGTGTGGACAGAAGGAGTAACTGTAGCAAAACGTATGCATTTTAAAATGAAAACGTATTAGTGTAAACGGGGCCTTAGAGGTGCCTTTTTGGATTAATTTACATGAATGAACCACTATTTTGCCAAAAGATATATAATTTCCAGTGAGATCGAGTTGAAACATCTATATCTCACCACTGAATGCAGCAAGATGACCAATTAGAATCTAGTATTTGAGAGATATGTGCATTAATTAGGAATATTAATTGCATTACTGCCTACCCAGTTTTTCTTGGCCTTATTTTTTGGAAGTTTTTATTAAAGAGTTATTATAGTTATTATTAGAGTTATCATGAGTCAAATAAGGTAGGGTATTGATTGTTTTTATTTTCTCTTCAATAACACGGCCAGATCAGTGCTTTTAAAAATGATACCAGTGCCTTAAAATTGTGCCTGAACTGAAACTTTAAATATAATAAAAGAAACAATTTGAGAAATCATGGTGGACGATATTAAATAACAGCTTTTTTATAAAGCAAAAATTAATTAAACAATCTATTAAAAGTTTTAAATATGCAAGTATGAAAACAGAAGTTATTACTAAACACAACAAATTTACATGTCAAATTTGCCCCCTAACCCAACTACTTAAGAAATAAGAGTTAGCCACACTTACTAATTCAAAGTATGCAATACTATAGAGTCTGCGCTTTTTCACAAAAACTTCTGATCAATATAAATATCTCATACTTGCTCAAAGTGCTGTAGCTGATTCTCTTAACATATCATTTTTCAGCTCACCACATTTATAGTTATCACTTCAGTATTTGGTAGTGCTGATGTTGTTCAATGCAATTAAAACAGAGAGCTTTATTTTGGTGTAATTTGCTTGTTTCTGTTCTCTAACTGGTTAAAGTCTCTTTGTAAAATTATACCTAATGCAGTTTTTTACTTTGGAAATTCTACAGTTAAAAATAAGTTCAATTAATTTAAGTTAACTTTAAGTGAAGTTCAATATTAAACTAATTTCGAGAGGAGCGCACGCTCATGATTGACCCAGCTGGCCCACATTAACTAATCACGATCCTTCAATCAAAGGATCCCAAGTCACTATATATATATCCTCATTTCCTTTCTACAACTATCTTTGTCTAGAAGAACCCCCCCTTCCTCCACCTTTATCCAGAATGGGTGGCACAGAGGCCCAGTGACTAGCACTATTGCCTCACAGCAAGAATACCACTGGCTCCACGTCCTCGCCGGGTCATTGGTATTTCTGTGCGGACTTACACGTTCTCCCTGTGTCCGCCTGGGTTTCCCCCTGGTTCCCCGGTTTCCTCCCACCATCCAAAACATGCTCTATATTATAGACAAAATTAGCCTAAGTCTCTTTTCCTGAATGTCTTACACTCGGGAAGTTCACCTTAAAGGAAAGGAATAATTCACCCAAAAATGAAAATGTACACACCATTTACTCATCTTAAAGTGGTTCCAAACCTTTATTCGTTTCTTTATTCTGTTGAACACAAAAGATATTTTGAAGAAAGCTGAAAACCTGCAATCATAGTAATACTGTTGATGTGAATGGTTACAGGTTTCAGGCTTTCTTCAAAATATCTTCTTTTGTGATATTTTAAAAGTTGATAAAAAGTCAAACTTCAGTCAAAGTCAATTTTCAGTTTTGGTTGAACTATGAACTAGAAAATGACTGATGAATGTCAGAACAGAGTTTTCCAGTGAAATTAAAGCAGCTCCATCAGCCACCGGAAGGGCATGGATGTTCATTTTGGACAGCAGCATTTCTACTCTACTAAACGATAAAGTCTGAACTCCATCTTTGATTTTCTTTTCCTTGAACTGGCAAGAACCGAAACTTGAAGAGCATTGTATTGACTGGAATAAAAACAGTGTCAATCTCATGGCGGCACATATGGCGTTTGCGAAGGCTGAAATAACAGTGCGGATTTGTGTATACTAATAGATGAGGTGAGGCCAGCTCTCCCTTCAGGCAGCTTTTATTGGTTTGGCCTCTGTTTTCCTTTTCTCTCCCTTGGCTTTGTACGGCTCTGAACTGGAGGTGGAGAATTGATGGACTGAGTGAAATAATTTATGTAAGGGGGGAGTGAGATCTGAGAAACGTTCCACAATAAATAAAGGTGGAATTCTGGCATGTGTGGGTGAGTGGGTTAGTACAAGGTACACGCATTAAAAGACCTAATCCAGGAGAGACGTGGGGTGTTCAGTTAACTGACAGAGTGTTTGGCAGATTCTAAGGCTAATCAGACGGCTTTACTCGTAACTACCTTACTGCAGGAGAAGCGAACACCCTGCCAAACGCATAAGAGCAAAAATGCGGAGCTCACATTCCACGGGTCAGCATTGAGAACCACATGCCTTGAATTGGGTTTGAACAGCAAGACCACATGGTATGTGGCCAGGTCTAAAATCCATCTATGTGTTTGGATAGGGTCTGATTCTGTTACATGTCAGTCAGTTATGAGGGCAATAATACCTTCAGTCAAACATGGGCCAAAAACACTTCCAGAGCTCAAGCTGTAATGCTGTCTGGCCTTCGGATTCATTCTCACTTGGGTTTGCTTTATTCCTTCTGGACATTTTATTATTCACCTTTTCTGTCACTTTATTGAATGTGTACGCATGCTGAATGTTGACTACTGTTATTATATGTCAAAGTGAAAAACAAAACAAATGAGGGCTATGCAAGGAAAAGCACAAAGCTTGTAAATGAGTTCTACTTAACTTGTTAAAAAGACATTGTGGGTTGATTTAGTGCACATTTAGCAAAACACATAGAATCATGGGAAAACTTGAATTCATAGCAGGTAAATGACTGCTAATAATGTTTGCTCCTAAAAATACAAATCAAGATTATGGTAAAATATTGAAATTATTTTCAGGACGTCTTTTAAATAATCATGCTCTAAACCTCTGATGAGACTAAGAGATCTTTAACTTGCAAAAAAGTTGCAGTTTCTTTGATAAATGGCTTTATTCTTATTTTATAAGTCACTTTAGACAAAAGTGTTTGCTAAATGCAAATGTAAATAAAATACTTTTCAACTAAAAAGATAACTTAAAGATAAATTTGATAAAAACAAGCCTTAATATTATGCAGTGTTGCCAGTTATGAATATTTTCTTTAGCATTTTAATCATTTTTGGACATTTTGTAAACTGAAAAATGTAACTAAATCAATAAATACGAACAAATTATGATAACAATATCTTTTTTTTTTACTTTTTGAAATTCAGATTGATTTTCAGGACCATTTGCCAACAAACTGTTCTGTCACTGTTATTTAAAATTATGTTTTATGTTTTAATAAAAATAAAAATCTTTATTTTGAACACTTACTACAGCCTCTGTACCAGTGAAACTTACAACATCTGCAGAGATGTGCAAAACAACGTTTAGCATAAACTTATGTATAATGCATGGTCACATTTTTCCCCAGACAGGGTTTGCATCAAGCATGATCCTGCAGCTTGACCAGTGTTTAGAAGAGAACTGATAGGATTTATGGGAAGGCTGATTTTGTTTTTACAAACTAACACTATTATATATAGCCGTGTCAAAACCAGTCGTTTCAGACGTCTGATCTCCTGCACTGGTAGACATAACAGCAGATGTTAAAGAAAGATGAGCTACGTGGACTAAATGTTATGATTTCATAAGAGATGGTGTTTATTTTATATTACCATCATCATCATACCATTATCATCTGCAGATCTCGAGATTTCACTCGTGTTTTTGCCATAACATAAAAACAAAAGTATGAGAGGCTTGCGAAAACAAAACAAGCTCATTCTTGCAAGAACCGGCAACATTTCTAGAACACAAACTTCAGCTTTTTGGACGTTTGTTAGCATACTGTTCAGGTCAGAAATACATGTGGATCTAACACTGACTCAAACTGAAAAATCAAAGCTTTTCTGGCCCTCCACTTCACCCTCATTCATACCTCAACCTTTTAATCTTCCAACATTTCTCACACACATTCACTAATTAAATACCCACTGCTAAATATGTCAAAGAACGTGCTGCAATTAAATAGATACAATCAGATGCTGAACAAAGTTACAAGTCTGAGCAACTGCACACAACGTAATAACCGAGGAATGATATGTAAAAGCTTCACATAGATAAGACCCTGTCAGATAACATTGGATGTGCCAAAACCACAGTTATTCATGTACAAACTATGCAT
This sequence comes from Danio choprae, assembly GCA_903798125.1. Taxonomy (NCBI): domain Eukaryota; kingdom Metazoa; phylum Chordata; class Actinopteri; order Cypriniformes; family Danionidae; genus Danio; species Danio choprae. Next base: position 4,200,432 of record CAIGQW010052715.1, on the reverse strand, counting down.
TGTTCACAAAAGAGAGATTATATTCTCTTTGCTGTTACACCAACGCGGTTTTCTGTCTTTTGTACTGCTCCTCTGTGTTTAGACAGAGGTAGCTGGACTCATTAGCGTCTAAGTGGACATCATTTGAAGCCGCTTTGTGGACAGGATTTTTGTCTTCCGGTGGAAAAAGTAGGCAGATCAAAGACAGAAGAGAAATATGCAGAACTCATAAATGTTTACAGAAAGTCAGAGTGGGAAATGTTTTGTTTGCAGAGGTGACATGCAAATAATTTTTACTTGAGACAAAACAGCAGGAACGGGATGTTATCTGTAATAATCATGGCCCCGGTGTCTAAAAAACAAGTAAGAGCAAGCAATAGCTGGACCTGTTCACACCAGGTATGCGTCGTTTCGTGCCATAACTGCAATAATAACTACACTGTAAAAAAAAAACCTGTTAAATTAACCCGTTGAATATATAGCTCATGAATCATGATTCACAGGTGTTTATTTAAGCTTTTGGATTGCATTACATTGATCTTTTCTCTGATAACTTTTGATGTTAAAAATGTGCTCTGTACACTTTAATTACATGACTTTTATGGACATATTTTAGCAGTCTGAAACAATATATTGTATAAGAACAATAGCCGAAAATGTTCATTACTAACAGCTCATTACACAGTCTTATATAGGCGAAAAAAAATATTGTTTCATATTAAACCTCACTAAAAGTCACATTGTTAAACATTTCAACATCAAATCTTGACAGAGCAGGGATAAAGAGCTATAACACTATTAATTAAATTCTTTTGCTGTGTATATTTGTATCTGCCAAAAGGGTATGGTCATATACTGCGACAGACAACAATTGCGATATTAAAATAAAATGTACAAAAAAATAACCATGATACTAACCAATTAAAAGTATACATATGACATTACATTACATAAGTAATCAGAATTATAATTGGGCATCAAATTTTTCCATGCAGTTTGTGTTTCATTATATTCTATGCCGGAGAGCGCCCTCACACAACGTCCACAAGTGAAACTCGTAGGTGCAATAACTTGTGGAATAACCCGAAAATTCCTTATATTGACAAATGCATCGTTTGTGCAATTAGTAATGTTTTGCTTGATCAAATTACATGTGCAGTACGGTACATATTCAGAAATGTGAAGCTAAATCTTTTGGAGTGCCCCCTGGTGGCTGGCTGCAATATAAGTTATGAAAGCAGCCCTCTTCCTTTGGCCATTGAAATGTTTTTGCTTTAAGTAAGATATTTCATGCTATAATGATTGACAGCTGTGATTGGCAGCTTCACAATATGAATTACTTGGACTTTTTTTAGGACTTCTGGGAGAAAAAGAAACAGAAGCTTTAACTTTTACATTGGCTAATGATGTTGTTTTACACCAACAAAATAATGTATGTAATATATTAAACTATACTAACTGACTTAAGGAGTCAGAGGGATCATTACAATTTTAGTGAGTTAAATATGTGCTTTATAAGCTAGTTAGTAAATTGGCTAGCTAGCGTAGTGAAACCCCCCCAAAATAATTTGCTATTAGCTATGAATAGTTTTTTTTAATGAAAATCCTCTTCACCGTCTCCAAATGACAAGATGTCAGCCATCAGAAGCAGACATTTTGGCTTTATTTTATTTCTTTATTTCTCTATTTTTCTTTTCTTTTAATGGATGAAATGTGCAGATTATCAACACAAACCTAAAACAGAATATGGTTTCAGTGTCTTAAAACCATTTCTTGTTAGGATAAAGTATTTTTCTAATACAATTCTAATCAACATAGTCATTAGGACTGTATAAAATACTATAAAATAGAATTTCTGCCACATTACGTGCGTTAAAAGATTCTTTAATTCACAGAAATATATATAAAAAAAAAAACGTATACAATAATAAAAAAATGTAGTAAAAGTTTTGTTATTCTCTGCCAAGCTAAAACAGCTAGCACTTATTCTCCTTTATTAATTGTTTCTTGAAATAGTTTACTACACACTGTAAAAAAAAAACAGTTTTCGTATTTTGTGATTGACAAGCATTTAGGGTTGCATTATGGGATGTTGACCTCTACATTTTAACAAAGTGGCTTTTATTGACATTTTAGTAGTTTGAAATAATATCATGTATATGAATTATAATATATAGAGAAATAAGTCTGTAAAATATGTTAAATGTACTGGCAGTTTATTACAAGGTTTGTAATGTACTGTAATATACAACAACCACAGACAATTTATCACTTTAAACTATTAAAAATGTTCTATGTTCTAGTCACTTTTTCAAACTTTTCAAGGTTAAAAGTGGTTGGAAGAAAGATCAAGGTCCCATAATGCAATTCAAAAGCATAAATAAAAGGGGAAAATTAAAAGCATAAATCACAAAATACAGAAAACTGCTAATTTACAGTGTAAATATTTTTTTTACAGTGAAGATATGACAATATGTTATTATGGGCCATGATATTCATATAGTTCATTTATTATAAGTGCACTGCCGTTTTGTTGTCTGCCTTTTAAAATGTTTGCACTCTTTAAATGGAAGATGGATTTTAATTGGCTGTCAATGTCAGTCATTCAAAAACACTGTGTGGAAAGTTGATTCCATTACCATACCTCCTTACCAGTAAAATGTCAAATTTAGAAATCTTTGAATGTTGAAAGTCACCTTTATCCACGTCAATGTAGTTGACTGTGAAACCCAAAACGTTTCTCAATCCAGTTAATAACCACTAGAAGGCCAGTCCTCAGTTGAACGCAATGTTTAAGGGCCACTCATAAACCCTCACGCTCCGGTGCTCAGGGGCCCAATTTGGATATGTTCTCCAAGCAGCTCTCGACCAACTGCGTATGTACACAACCTTCAACTCACAGCAAAAAAAATCTCCCATCAGTGATTCCTTAACAGCCCTTAACTGTGCTTTGAATTTCTCCGTTAACAATACGTGGTTAAAAAGAAACGGCCTTTATCTGCATCTACAGGTGTCCTGGGGAGTCAAAACCCAGACGTTGGCATATCGCATTTCCTTCATTTTTCTCTTTACTAGCTTCTGCTGGGCTGTTTATAAGCACATTATAAGTCTTAACTCTAAATAGGTCTTTGAGGCAGCAGCTGTGTCGAACAAAACGCATTTCAGACAGTATTATTATTCCATTTCACGCTTTTCCATTCCGTACCTGCAGTTTTTCAGATCAGCTGTGGCAAAAGGGAAGCGTTACTTGATCCATCTCCATACGGGCCATTATCTTGCAGAAATAGTGCCTTATTGAAATCCCACAGCTCGGTGGCATCACACTAAACATGTTTTGGGTTAATCCCCTCCGTAGGGAGCCGAGTTACAGACCACTGTGAGAGGAACATGATAAGGGTGGTGAAAGTGTTTTAGATGCCTACTTTCTAAAAAGGATCCTGCGCTCAGCTGGGAAGAAATTATTCGTATCAAGAATATATTTTATAAACAAACTATGGTGGAAGGGGGTGCATTTGTCATGTAGAAATGCCGAGCCTTTGGTGGAAAACAAGCCTAATTATGTCACAATAAAAAAATGGTGAAAAAAAGATCATGATGCAACAAGTTTTGATTATAAAATATTAAGTCATAACTGTGAAAATGTATTATATATATATATATATATATATATATATA
>CAIGQW010052715.1:4126522-4186778 GCA_903798125.1 Danio choprae | reverse complement strand
CGAACGCATTGAAAATCTTTGACATACTTGGGCAAAAGTGTTGTGATGCCCCAAAAATATTAGCATTTTCTCCCAAAACCTTTATCTGAAAGTTGCATGAGAATACTAATACAAAAAAAAAATGCAAATGTGTGATCAGAATCCCCAAAGAGACCAAATCCAGGCTAAACTAGCGGGATTCAAAACAACAGAAAAGTTTAAGTGGTATTGTTTTGCCAAGTGGTCAGGCAGTAAGGCATATGTGAGTAGTTGGCTGCTTTACTAGAGTTCAGACGGGTCTTATTTGCTGCCCCAGAGTGACAGAAGGTTAAGCAGAGAGTGTGGGAGACTCCTGCCTCTCTGCCCCCTCAGGGTGAAGGTGTCAAACGCTGCCACCCCACAGGTCACTTCCAGGTGTCCATATTAAAAAGCAGTTACACTCTTAACCACTAGGCAAGCGTCTGTCAGCCCATTTCATCATCACAACCCCAAGGAATTCCTCAGCAGTTGCTTTTTTACACATTCGTCTCTAATCAATTTACACACGCTGTGAGCACTTAAGCTATCTGAAGTTTCCTTTCTTTGCCGAGTGGTATTTAAAATGCTAAGTCTGCTTTAGAAATGCATTCAGCTCGTATATCATTCCTGTGGGGGGGGGCAAATTTTCTGGGAAACTCTAAATTAACGAACCAGATGGTATTTTCACAACAACACCTGCGATGTTTTGGCACCTCATATCCCAAAATAAAATTTGTACCTGGAAATCCTGTCAGTGACTGTTAAAATGATCTAGAAGCACCCTGGCCCTCGCTAACCTGTTAATATCTCCCGAACATCTCAACTGACTCTAATGGAGGTGATTTTTTATTTTACTTCGTATTTTTTGGGGTTGCAGTTCAGCGTAATCTTTCAAAGAGACACATCTGTCTGGGATACGTTCCAAAGAAGCAGAGGGGCAGAAAATGTAAAAGCCAATTTCCATGTGTCGGGCACTTATAAGTTAATGTGCGGTGAGAGCTTTTGCGAGGGAAAACCTGCCGTCTGCGTCTCACTGTTTGGGGTATATTTATTAGCTGGACAGATACAACTGCATGACATGCCGGGCTAAGAATGCTGGAAGTGTCCAAGTGAACGACTATACGGCCTCTAATTTGTTTTCATTATTTTGTCTTCTGTAAAATTGCCAATTACTGTTAATCTTTCTCAATTTACATTGAGTAAATTACACCCCCCACCACGTGTCATTCAGAATAAACATTTTCTGCTATATTGAGGTCCAGCATACATATGTCAGGATATTTAAACCACCTGGAAAAAGATTGGACATGGAGAGACTATAAAAGTCCTAATGTGTCTACTGTGTGTGCAGACTATATAAGGAGACTAGATGAACATAAGAGAAATATTGTAAAAAGAAAAGAAAAAAAAATACTTTTTTCAATTCTGAATTTCTACATTATTTAAGCACATTTTAAATTGAATACAAATTTTTTAAAAAGCTTAGTTTTTAATAATGAAACAAAACTTTGAACTGTAAGTTACATACAATTCTAAATGCATGCAACAGAACACAACTTAACAAATGCCCTAAACCCCAAAACCCCTCATACTGTGTAGTTAATCCCCCAAATCATTCATGTATAATTTAAATTGACATATTACAAAGATTTTGCAGCAATAACAATTTTCAAAAACAGGTTAACAATTTATCCTCAGTAGTATATCAAGCATTACAATGAAACTTATAATATACTTGATACTTATAATACAATGATACTTATAATTTGCATGACTGTTTGCATTTTCTCTTTCTGAGGTAACACCACTGATCAATAATGTAAACAATGATCTGACATGATCATGCATAATGTGCCTTTTTTACAGTCTGCATTTTGCTGAAACTGAAATTAAACAACAGTTCTACAAAAATCAACGACTTGAGGACAAAATTAATTTGAAATAAAATAAAAGATTAAATGTCTTTAGTCCCCTTTCTCAATTGAATGTGTCCATAATAAAGTTAAAGAAGAGGTGGAAAAAAACATATAATATATAACATAATATAACATGTAGGACTAGAACTGGCGAGTATGATGGTATACAATGTATCATTACTGCAGAATAAGGTGTCAATTATAATGGATTTTTTAACTCTTTGTATACCATGACATGTACAGTAAATAAGTGAACATGGCTAACGCATTAATACACACAAAAAAGTTAGTTCTATCTAAGAACAAAGCATCAATTGGCATAGGGCTGCGTAATGTGATGATATACTGTATATCATATAAATAAAAAGTCTGTCATTTCATATTATGCTCTATCGTTTATATTGTGATGTCACAAAATAAATTTTTTATTGTAATACTTTTTCATAATTTACATGAGCACAAAATTACACACCATTGCAGGAAAGCAGACATAAACATGAATAAATGCATCATGACAAAGTTGCAATCTTGAAAACACAATGTTTACATTTTGGATTTTATGTTGGGCCAGTAATCATTATTTTTTGAAAAGTGTTTTACATTTTATTAATATTTATTTTAGATCTATACATTCTTAAATCAAACATTTTCCCTGAAGTTCTAAATAAAGAGAGAAATATGACCACATGAATGAATACATTTCGAGGACACTTTTGCGAGTATACTTTAAATTGTAAAAAAAAAGAACAAAAAAAATTAATTGTTTATTGCATGTGCTCGGGCCTCACAGTGGCGCAGTGGGTAGCACGTTCGCCTCACAGCAAGAAGGTCGCTGATTGCTGGTTCGAGCCTCGGCTGGGTCAGTTGGCGTTTCTGTGTGGAGTTTGCATGTTCTCCCTGTGTTGGCGTGGGTTTCCTCCGGGTGCTCCGGTTTCCCCCACAAGTCCAAAGACATGCGGTATAGGTGAATTGGGTAAGCTAAATTCTCCGTAGTGCATGAGTGTGAATGGGTGTGTATGGATGTTTCCCAGAGATGGGTTGCAGCTGGAAGGGCATCCGCTGCGTAAAACATATGCTGGATAAGTTGGCGGTTCATTCTGCTGTGGCGACCCCAGATTAATAAAGGGACTAAGCCGGGACTATGCTCAATGTATATAAACTATTAATTAATTAAGTTATAGAAAACACACTATATTGTGATCTGGATATGACATTTTTGTCATATCACCCATCCCTAAAATGGGGTCATCACATACAGAAAAGATTTCAGCATCAGCTTAGCCAAAAAAACCTTATAAATACTGGCAAAAATATTGTGAATCCCTACTATATTTAACAAGGTCCACATAAATGTCCTTTTTTATCCATTAACTATTTAAGTTTATTGTTTCATACTATATCTTTCAATAGCATATGACAGCTTAGATGCCTCAGGGTTCAACGTGTTCCGACAATTAACTCCACTGCCCTCTCTCCAGGTGGTTCAGCTCAAAACAAGAGTGCTGGTCTGACATCAGGCTAAAGGCTAAAATCAGGAAGAAAACACTGTGACACCAGGAAACGCATTCAACTCCTTCCCTGTTTACAATAAATCTAAACTTTAAAGCTGGCGATTAAAAACAAGATGGCTGCTGGATGAGAAACAGACTGAAGCCTTATACAGTCTTTTAGAGAGACAGTTTGAAACGAACATAAATGTGCAAAATTAAAAGTGAGAACGCCTAACAAATATCCTGTGCAAAGTTATAACTGCAAAGTGAAAACAAGATAATCAAATAAATCAGCCGATTATCTGCGGGCTTCGGTGATAAAGGCCACCGCAGCGTTCAGAGCAGTAATGTGCACTATCTAGTGATTTATTTAGAGTATAATGGATTTGGCTAATCAGCGACACGATGTGTTGTTTTACGGGTGCTCCGTTGAGAATACTGCTCATTTCGGAGCAGATCAAGAAACAGGAGATTATATCTCTCCTCTGACAAATTGCAACCCGATTCATTACCGGACCAGAATGTGTCGGCGGTGAACGGTCGAATAAATAACAGCAGCACTGGACGCTCTTATAATTCATGGCTTTTTGCTTTACATAAAAGGCTGGGTTTCCCTCCCTGAATCACCAAGGATTAAGTATCGCATGAGTCACTCTCAGATAGGACCACATGAGAAGCAGAACTGGTGTATTATGCCTCCGTCAGCCTTGAGCTTTCTCCAGAAATCATTACTGTATGTGGCCTGCTCATAAACCTTGACTTTTCTCGGTTAGACTGCCATGACAGTGTTTTTAATCACGCAAACATCAACAGCCCTGTTTATCTAACAGTCCGAATCATTTATCTTCCACCAGAAAGGCACAAAAACACCTACGTTCTGAAAGCATATGTGGTATTTGGGAGCATTTGGAGTTTGAAAAATAGAAAATAAGGCACACTGTCCTTTTCTATCTTTTCCGAGTGTGCCAATATCCTGTCTGAGCTGGCACCATGTGGGGATTCATGCGGGGTGCCTGAGGCATGGAGATGTGATTAATTTAACTGTGTCAAATAGTTTTACTACTAGGTTTCACTTGTGTTTACTGGGAGGAGGAAAATGGAGCTTATACAATTTTATCAACCTTCGATGACTGATATGGTGCGTTTTATTTTGGTTCAGTCTTTCTGCAGTTGAATATACTGCTTTTTAAACCGAATCACCCACATACAGTATAGGGCAAAAATAAGACATCCCATTTTGTTGTCTACTTCAAATTTAAAATGTACAAAAGAGACTATTTACATAGATAATATATTAAATAAAGCTAAAGCAATAAAAAAAAATCTGTTTAAAATCTCATTGTTAGAGGGTTAGTAAATATTTAAAATGACAATTAATTAATATTTTGTGGCTGAGATTTAATTGAGTTTTTTAATGATATAAACTTATTCTTTTTTCTACCTTTCATTTAAAACACAGTAGTGTACACTGTAAAAATATCTGTTTATTAACCGTTTCTGTATTTTGTGATTCACAAGTTTTTTTCTGTTTATTTACAGTTGTGAATTGCATTATGGGACCTTGATCTCTGCTCTGTTGACTTTTGATGTAGAAAATTCATCTACAGTTTAACAAAGTGACATTTAGTGGTTTGAAATAATATAATGTATAAGAAATAGTATACAGAGAAATAAGTCTGTAAAAAAACAAAAAATGTACAGTACTGGCAGTTCATTACAAGGTTTTTTTTACTGTAATATACAACACCAACCCAGACAATATATCACTTTAAACTATTAAAAATGTTCATAAAAGTCACTTTTTCGATTGTTTTAAGGTTAAAAGTTGTTGGAGGAAAGATCAAGGTCCCATATTGCAATTCAAAAGCATAAATAAAAAGGGGAAAATAAAAACATGAATCACAAAATACAGAAAACTGCTAATTTACAGATCAGTGTAGACAGATATTGGCAAAGAACTTTGACCTTGGAATTGGCTTCATAAAATTATTCTTGTTATAAATATTCCTGACAATATTTTTGTTATAAGTTATACACTGAATGGCATTTACTAGGTGTCTTCTGTAAAAAAATGCCTTCTAATGTGCAGGTAAAAAGAAAAATCTTTACTAAGTTTATTGTTTTGCAGCTTGAAAGCCTCTTTAAACTGATTTATAGTGGTTCCTAAATAAAATGGCAATGATGAAGCATTCTTTTGAATCAGCTGATCCAAAAACTGTTCTGAACTCACATCAAATGGCGTTTAGTGAAATGGATCAACTGATTAACTCAAAAGATGTGACTCAAAGCAATGACTCCCTTATGACTCATACTTTTATAACGAACTTGAATCAATTATTCAGAACTAACAACATCCTAAATAACTTTTATACAAAGTTATATTATTTCCTTTTAAACTATGATTTTTTTAACCCTCTGAATGAGTATTTAGATATATTTTTGTTCCATTTTTAAAAATGTTTTTGGGGTATATAACTTTTTTTTTTGGGCTTCGTCATGCAGTGTGTTGTTAGCCTGTATCATGTTATTCACCAATCTACTGTGTGAAATGTAATATGACTTACATACTGTAGGTCTGGGGACGGGGCAGGGCTTTTAACAAGCTACTTTTTTCCTTAACTAATTAATCTAATTAACATTTTAACTGATAGCCTTATACTGAATAAAAGGTTACTTTGCAACCATCAAAAAAAGCAAGTATGTAATAAGTTGTCATTTGAATGTAAATGGTGGATATTCACCATGTTGTAAATGTAAGATTTTTTGCCTACCTTTTGAATGCAGACATAATTATTTTGTCGCTATACAGAGAAGTTTTGGATTCCGGATACACAGACTGTCTGCTTAATTAGCACCATATGCAAAGTCTGAAGAAACTCCAGACTTACACAGACTTGGATTCAAATGTTAAATCAGATCCAGTTGGAGACAAAAGCCTGATAAACAACAGAATTAATCAGAGTTATAGTGATGAATCTAAAGCAGCCTTTTTTATTGAGCAACATTTGTATCCATTTCCTCTCATAATCATATTTCTAATGCTAGCTTTACTCTTTCACATTAAATACAATTGCAGAAATTTTATTTGACCTGATTTATAAATGTACATTCTCATAACCCAAGATTCGAGTCCCTGATTTACAGTTTGCAAAGCTGCACATCCTCCCTTACAAGATCAATATAAAAACTGTTATTAGTTGCTTAGCAACGTGTCATCATGACAGTGCACCATTTCATATTTCTTAAGGCTATAATCTCAGCGGTGCTGCTGGACTTTTGTTCTTCTCTCTCTGCAGACAAACATTGGAGTTTATAGCTGTATCCGCACAGCTAAAGTAGTTCCAGGCAGGTTTTGACCATAATGCAGTTCTCTATCACTTATTTCACAGCCTATAACTGTCAAAAACTAAATCAAGGCAAAACAAAAGGCTTTGGATGGGATGTGTAAGAAACTAGTCCTACACAGGAGCAGTTTGAGGACTAACCTGACTGATGTTTTTAAGTGTGGTGTAACCACGGTATAAGCATAATAACTGACTCCTGTCCATTGCGTTTTAACAAAATAATGCACTCCGCTTCGCATTGTGGATGTGCAATATTCTTCTAATAATTCAACGGCCTGTCATCAATTTTTCCATACATATGTGTGTGTACGAAAATAACAAAGCTTCATCGTGCAACACCTAACTACATTTCACAATATACACAGGGGGTGAAATGGAGAAATCTTTCACCGACCCCTTCACATCTCAACACAATAACAGTGGCCATGTGTCTTTCCAGTATATTGACCAAAGAAATCCAAACAGCATGCCTCATTTGCTGCGCTAGGGGATGGACTTTGAATTCATTTTTGGTTGAAGAAGCATCAAACTACTCTTGATTAAGCTACTAATGATGCGTCAGTGACAACAAACTGCCTCGTGGCTCTAATTGATCTTCCAATTGTACTCTGCAGAGATCTCTCCTACCTGCAGCGTGGGACGGGCTATTTTAAGAGATGATATATTATTCCTCTAAAAGTCAGTGGCTGAGATGGTGGGGGGAAAAGAAAAAGAGGTGAAATGACGGCTCCTCTTACAAGATGGCATAATGAGCCTCGACTGCGACCGAGCTGTGAGATCCGCCCATTAAAACGAAACCCCATGTTTGCCATCGTTAAAAAAGCAGCTGCATTTTCGTAGGTCATGACTGATAGGCCGCTCTGAGCGCTCTGATACAGGCTAAGTTAATTGTTGAAATGCTCATTAAATCAGATAAAGTAGCACATAAATCAGACTGAAGGTTTGAACTATGGTCAGCCTGGGCCGTTTGGCTGAAGTAAATCTCCCAGGGACGTTTTATTCAGTGCCTTAGATCTCATTACATCTTTTTCTTGACAAAGTTCCAGCACCTCTGATACTGTACAAAGCCTGGACTTAAACACAGCTGCTTTCTGTGGGCCTCAGATGAAAGTCGAGCTTGACATAATGTTGCAAATCTGAGCATGAAATGAGAATTGTTTTATGTGTCCGATTTGGGTTTAACAACCTTGTTGGTAAACCCGAGACGCAGAAAATGGCAACAAAACATCGTACAGGCTATAATTCTTCACATAATATGGCCGTAAATTTAACCAAACAAGCAATTAAACAATATTGATGTAATGCTGTATATAAATGGAGAAAATCTCATAAATATTGATGGATTGGATCGAATAGTTGGTGACATGTACTAAGCGACCAGACATCATAAATAAAGGTTAGCGATGATGAATGGCGAACATTGTGATATATGAAGCATTGATTTTATTCGCCCTGCTCCGACTCTGATTCGTGACCTGTTGGCAGTCTGAAGGCAACACTCCATCAGGTCCCACTGCTCTCTTGGAATAGCAGGAAAATGCATTAAAAGCCTCATTTGGAGCACATGTTTTGGGTGGAGGAAGCCAAATGTTGATGTGCAACACAATTTGAGCGTGCCTTGCTAAATCTGCTTTGTGATTAATAACTCGCTGGCTTCTGCTAACCACATGCAAACGGATATGTCATCTCTCATTACCATTTTATTATTGACTAATCGATATTTCACCGCTGTGATGCCTCTACCAGATGTCAACAAGCAAATTGAGATACAGTATTTTTTAAATTGAAAGTAAGCCAACAGGCTTTGTTAACATCATGGATGCACACAGGAGCTCTGTGTATTGTCTCAAGCTTTGTTTGCAGATAGTGTCCGTGCCTACCAAACAGATTTAAAACAGATTTTTGAGCTGTCGTAGATTAGTTGCAAAGTGTATTAAAATTGTATATAGAAAGTAATTGCCTTAGATTAAAAACATAAACAATTGTAAAATGCTAAATAAAGTTACACCATTACAATTGCAACATACACTGTATCACACTGTATAATGTAACTTTATTCTGCCCTCTCTTTTGACATAGAGCACCGGTTTCAGTTCTGATTATACCAGTGATCCATCAGTTGTTAGATAAACAACAGCTTTGCAGGCTTATTGTGGCTTTCTTTTTGCTGTCATTGTACAGTAGACTTAATCCTTTTCTTTTAGGATCAGTTAATTGTTTGCCTGCATTTTGATGCTCTTGAGACAGTATTTGTCCAAGCAAACATAAATTATGCATTTCATTTGGCTCCAGGTTAAACCACGATTCATTTTGAAAAAAAAACAAAAAAACGTTATCAAAACAAACACTGCCGATTTCACACAACATTCACAAATGCTTTGTTCATATATGCATAAATGAAAAGTTTCACTCAGTTTCACTTATTCAAACTACTTATTTAAAATGAGCTGAATCAACACCATTATTGAGGTTCTTTTGGGAGGGGAGGGGGCAACTTAAATGTTTCATGTTCAATTCACTTAAATTTGTAAAAACAATTAATATACGTTAATTGATTTGTGTTAGGACAACATGAAGAAATCGTGTGGAGCCCAGCATTTTTTACAGTGTAATGAAACCAAACTAACCAGCACTGAAAACCTTTAAAAAGTGGCAATTGCAAGAAAAATCACAGTGCAAAAATTTGTAAGATATAATGTTGACTATATAAAGACATAGTCACATTGTGAAAATGAAATTAACTGCAATACAAAATCAAAATGCAAGAATTAATGTGGAAATTGTGAGATGAGGTCATATTGTGACAAGTAGTTTTGCAATTCCAAGATATAATCACATTACAAAAAAACAGATAAAATCAAACTATAAAATTCAAACTATAAAATCACATCATGAAAAACACATGATATTTAAATACATTAAATCTCAGTGCAATAATCGTCATATTGTGACAATGTTGCAATGGTGAGATATAAAATCACATTTTGAAAAACAGATGCAACTGAAGAATTTTAATGTCACATTGAGAATCGCAAGATTGCAAGTTCTATTTTACTGTGTAGGGATCTGTTTTACTGAGATATGGTCTCAATTACAAGATAAAAGCCTGTAATTTTAAAGTCACAATCACCTTTGGATTTATTTTTTACTCCGAGGAAGAAATGTGGTGTATAACGAAATTAGAACTAAAACGCATGAAAATAAAAATACCAAGTAAAAAGAAAAGGTATTGTCAGTACCCAGAGTCGTGTGGTGCAGCACCTGGGGCAGTCGATGTACCCCAGCTAGAGAAGCACAGCTCTAAATGAAAGACAGCAGGGAAACTCCCTCTTCTCACACCTCACTCTCCTCTTGGCAGACAGAAGATTCCTGAGACAATGTACAACTTTGACACCAGCCGTTATTTTAGCGAACGCCTAATTTCATGCTGACAAGTCCAGAGCCAAGAGAAATATTCATTTCAGCCGTCTCCCGGAGTTTAGATAATCTGGCACTCTGAGACAGCATATGGAAAAACTGAATCCCAGGAACTCGGAGCGACCAGCGTGTTTAAATCAAGACCTCTGAGCAGGGGATAAAATATCTCTCACGAAATGTTTACATTCACAGGATTTTCTATACACCACAGCTTCATCTGCTTTTCAAAGGCTCACTCTGTGCTAATAAGATTTAAGTAATGACATTGGTGTGAAGACCACTTTGTATTTCCAATCGCCCGCATGCAGAGATGCATAGATCTTTTAACAAGCTTGTACAAAGCGGAAAACGAGAGGTTATTTAAGTTTGCACTTTGCAGTATATCCAAGAAGCAGTACTTACCGAACATATTCCTATGGGACGTCATTGGTCTCGCTACATGTGTAAGAAGGAAAATTCGGATTGCTGTAAATCAGGACAGAAAAAGAGAAAAACGTCATCCTCTTTCCCATAATGATACGAAGTTCATGTCCGAAAACCACATCCTTCACATTGCATCTGGCTGCGTGGTCAACGTTAAACCATAAACCGCACCAGCGACTCAGCACTCATCAGTCCACCCATCTGCACATAATTACACATACACAGTGTTTGGCAGAGAAAACTTGCTAACTACTTTAAATCATCCTGGAACTGGCAGGAGTTATAAGCGCCGGGTTCGAGTAGATGCATGGTCAGGTCATTATATGTCAGGCTCAAAATACATGATCAAATTCCTTCCTGTCACCATCTCTTACTATTTGGCAGAGCAAAAACAATATGTAGAGCACTGACAGCGTCTCTTGTGCCAGTACACTCACCAAGGTAACACTAATAAAGATTTAGGATGTTCATTACGCACGAGCATGTACAGACAAAGGGAGAGCTCAGTTCGACGGTCCAAAAAAAGGAAGAGAAAATTTCATCTAAATTGATTTGTCCCTGGCTCCATTTGTGCTGCTGAACATGAGTGCTTTTGAGTATTTTTGTTGCTGTACTACCTGTGGTCAAATGGAAACTGTACGCACGAGGTAAGTGATGCACTGCTAATGCAGCTTTTAGGAAACAGTCATAAGCTTTAATATATGAACAGATTACTATCACATGTGCTATCCACAAAGAGAGTTTCAGCTTTCTTCTCTCTTGAGCTAAAAGAGATCCTAATCTCAGTGTTCATTTACATGACAATGATGAACACAAACCAATTTTTCTTTTTTTAAGTATTGCATAGAGACATCAACGTTATCAAAATGGATCTGCAAAAACTACTAAAAACACTATTATGGATGCCAGGCCAAAGGTCCACAGTATTACATTGTAAAGAAATGGCCCTACAATACAAAAAATGCTTTCTTAATTTGATTCTTTGTCTTGTTAAAGCAAAATAATCTGCCAATGGGGTAAGCAAAATAATCTTGTTTTCTATTTTGATATAAGATTCTTTTGCTTACCCGACTGGCAGAATATTTAGCTTGTTTTAAGAAAAAACTCACTTAATTTGGCATATTATTTCTTAAAACAAGACAATATATTTTGCTTATCTAGAAAATGCTTCTTGATTTAAGAATTTTTAGATATTTGGACTAGTAACAATACATATTATTTATTAAAAAATGTATTGTGCAAATACTCCATTTGTTTCAGGTTTTTAAAAATCTGTTTTGAATAGGGCAGTGCAATGTGATTTTTGATTGTGGACAATTAAAATGGCTTTTGAAGAAATATTGCATTATCGTGCTATAGGGCATATGCACCAGTTGCAACTGTTCAAATCAATCATTCAAATCAAATATTACCTCAGTAGCAGAGTTACATTTAGGGGGCATGACATGTAATCATAATGACAAAAGAATGTTGGTTGTATGCGCTTTAAAGCCTTGCTGGTTAAACATTAAAATGTAAGCTGCTATGTGCTTTTTTCAGAGCATGTACACCTGAAGGGCACTATGTGTGTGCAGACTGTAGAGCCTGTCAAACAAGTGCTCCAATACAAGACTAGGTTATCTTTCACGTCTGATAAAGTTAAAACTGTCAAAACCACACAAAATTTACATATAAACACATTTGGCTATGTCTAAATTGAGAGAAGTTACAGTTTTTCTCTAAAGTAATCAGTTACGAGAAAATTTGATGTGACAAATTGATGTGTGCAAGTTTTAAAGTGACAGCAGACAAATAGACTAAACATGCTGCTGCTTGTCATTAAAGGATTATTCACCCCCCAAAAATTTATTCTGTCAATATTTGCTATCTCTGGAATCCAAAATCTGTATTAATTTCTTTCCTGTGCTGAACACAAAATAAGCTATATTGAAGAATGTGGGTGACCAAACAGTTGCTATTTGGAAAAGAATTCTGTGGAAGTCAGTGGGGACCAGCAACTGTTGGGATACCAACATTCTTCAAAATAACTTATCTTTAACAGAAAAAAGAAACTTATTCAGGCTGAAAACAACTTAAGAGTTAGTAAATAAAGACAGAATTAAACATTTTAGGTCAACAATCACTTTAGTGTTAATAAAACAAAAACATTTATTTTTATATTTTTTCCTTTAACTTAAATGCTACTTCTATATACACCTACTGTGCTGAAAAATAAACAGCTGCTTGTTAATTATTATAGTTTGTGTATTTTTAATATGAATCTTGTTTTATCTTTGTCATTAAAAAGTATGACAAGTATTTCAATCTCTGTCCTCTTTGACCTAAATACCTGCCAATGTTCTTTTTTGCGTTATATTTTTCTACTTTGTAAGGGTTTGTTTTTTAAAATAAGGAAATTAGTTTGGCTGTACTGCAGCAGACAACTTACAAAACAGTAAAGCCAACATCACAATAATGAATCATGCAAAAAATTTGTGATATATTTTCACCATATCATCCACCTCTAGTCTTAACTGAGACAATCAGTTCCAATCTCTGTCAAGTCTTCTGATTTCATTTTCAAAAGTACTCATTGTATCAGCATGGCCTTTTGGCACCAAATCTCTGAAAAGATACTCACTTTTTGAGGTACTTGAGAAAGAAAGGGTCTTTCATAAGCTGTGATGCCATGGCATGGATCTAGAAATATGATGATCCCAGTTAACAAAAACAAATGCTGCAAATACTGTGTAATGCAATGGTCAGGTACAATTTCCAGAGATGGTAATATAGTATGTATTAGCCTACCATTTTGGTACTAATATGGACACTTTAGGTCAGGGGTTTCAATCAATGGTCTGGGGACTCGCAGTGGTCTGCAAGGGAGTTCTATATCTGTGGAAATATTTGGAGAAAACGCATGTAAAACATACACTGTTAACAATTTCCTGTAGAATCTAGAAAAACTTACTGACAGCAGTTCATCAGTAACCTACAGTAAATCAATTACAACAAAAATACTGTATTTACATTTACAGCACCATTTATCTTGGTTCATCAGATCCCACTATTATGTCTTTCCTTTCTTGTTCATTCCTTTAAAACCTGTTTTAAGACATTTTAATCTGTTTTTAATAAATGTTACTCTTTGTTGTTTTTAATTTCTTATACTTGTTTCTTTTATTCTTGTTTATGTAAAGCACTTTGAATTGCCATTGTGTATGAAATGGGCTATATAAATAAACTTGCCTTGCCTTTTATATGTATTTACAGTATTGTGTATTTTTACTGTCAAATATTCAGTAATTTTCACAATGCAACTTTAAAATACAGTAACAACTGTCCTACAGTAAAATACAGTTCATATTTACAATTAAATACTGTGTAATTTACAAAAATCAATAACAGTGTAGGAATGTGCTTACCTCACATTGACAGGTTTGAATAGTTTATTGATTGATTAATTGATTGGTTTTACCCTAATATTAAAAAAGAGAAAACACCCCTAAACTCCAAATTAAATTGACAAAGAGATCAAGAACCAAGCACAGCTACTCGCAACATAAAACTAACAACAGCAACTTGATTCCATCATATACACTTGAAAAGAAAGGGCACACCTCTCAACCCATGCAAAGCCAGTACAACAGAGACGATAAGTACCACAATAGAGCCTGGACCAGACAGGATAATGTTCCTCCAACACACTTACAGCAATTGCCTTAATTATACCGCCCTTGGTGTTTGACACTTTCTAGACATGAGAGAGGTTTAAAGACATTTCATTGAGCTTCAAACTAACACACCAGCTCGCATCTGCTCACAGGACCTCCCAACAGATCTCTCCTGAGAGCAGTTTGACATCTCCGTCACCCCGAACACACACGCACACACACACGCACACACACACACGCACACACACACACACACACACACACACACACACACACACACACACCTTCCTGTCCCGCATATGACACTGTCCTGTTTAGCAGCTTTAATTTCACTCTGTTGTCTCTGCTTACTGCTGTAATTGAGCTGTCCTGTCGCTGAACCGGCCCGGTGGGACCTGTATGTAATCAGCCAGGTGCTCCCGCGAGCCTTTCTCTGTCTGTTACAACTGCTATAGATGCCTGCGGCGCTCCCCTGATCACCTGTCCCACATCTAAAGCATCCATGCATTCACAGTTGACACCCAGTTTGTTTAAATTGGTAATTAGCACACGTAATTGCTTAATAGGAAAATTCCCCTAGCAAGAATATTTAGCATTATGGAGTAGATTAAAGATTATTATTTTTTACATAAAATTAGGACTGCACAATTTATTGGCGGCCATCACAGCATGATAAATGCTGATAAATGCTTATTTTTCATTAATATTATTCTTGCTATTCTCTCTTGCATTAATTCTGAGCTTTGATTTTAACAGCAGGTGGTGGTCTAGGCTAGTTTTTAACAGTACATTTAAATGCTCATGACGAAGAGCGCTTGTGCATTCAGCCGAGTCATGAAAAAAAAGCTCACTATTAAAGTAAAAGTTAAGCAGACTGTCAAGACTTGTGAAAAAATATATAACAAATGCAATTAATGTAACCATTATGAAGAAAAGGCCATGTTTTGCTGTAACTTTTAGAGAAAGGACACCATCTTGGAATATCACTGTCTGACATCACAGGGTTGGTTCCGTTCCCTGAGGTAAACAGATAAAGTGGAAATAACAGACTGATCCTGGAGCCTGGAAAGTCTAAAAAAACACAATGCATCAGGTCATTGACGTGCATTGCAGTGCTGGTGCAAGACGCACCAGCAAGACAAAATAATGTCAAATTTACTGCCTGCTTCACTTCCAGTTTAACATTCTTGTTTTAGGTGTAAGTGGTATATGTAAGGAATTGGAGGCAAGCGGAGTATGGCTGTTTGTAAAGCATAAAGAGCTACCTACAGTAAAAACTAAGCTCATAATCAATTTAAGAGAGAATAGTGATGCATTTTGGAAAGCTAAGAATTGATGCAGAATCAATTTCTTGAATTATTTTTTTAATTTCTATTTTCAGCCTTTAATTTGAAAAAAAAAAGACCTAGAGGTTTCTTTTCAGATGATTTCCTGTGTTTCAGATTATGAATAAAAACAGTTGTCTACATTGTGTTTTTGTAAACAGGCTCTGAAACATTTGTATAAAGATCAGTTCTTGGCTCTTTTAAATCTTTTTAATTAAATCTACAAAGCAAAAAGCAGCATCACAGAAGAGAATTTACATTGCATTTTTATATATTATTGAAGATATTCGGCACTTGCAAGTGTGGCAGATTGGTAATTTTAGGTCCCACATATAAACAGACTAATTCATTCAGTAAAATTTAAGTAACAAGAAAAAAAGTCCTCTTAAATTAATACAGTATCTGTGTCCGAATCAGGAACTTGTCTTGCCACCACAATACAGTGTGTCACCAAATAAATGAACCTTTTCTACATTTCCAGACACAGAAATCAATTTATGTATTTTGCATTTTCAAAAGAGGTGAAAGGAAACTACAACAATGTTTGCAATCCCATTTACTCCACAGCAGTAGACAAAAATAACATTTCTATTACTTAAAGAAGGAAAAAAATCAAGAAATCGAAATTAGACAAAAATTAAACAGGAAAAGTACAATGCATTCAATAGACTGCAGTGTTATTTAAACATATGTAGTAGTCAACATTAAAAGTGAATCAAATTCTTTCATCAAAGGTATCCTAAAACCAAAATGTGTATTGAACAATACCAATACTACTATAATTCCAAATGATACAAATATGTATTTATTATTTATTAAATTATGTATTTATCATTTGTATATTAATTATGCAATAACAATATACAACTTAAGTCTTGACTGTTCTGGTGACAAAATAAAATCTGTAACAAAATAAGGTGATACGCTATATGAATATAATATAATAGGGTTGAAGTTTTTATATGACTTGGTTTTATGCAGTGCATGGCTTTGTGAAGAATCTAAGTTTATCCCTCACAGCCTAATTTGTGTACATATTAAATTCAATATAGTGATTCAACGTCTAACCTGAAAAAGCTCTCTATATATTTTTTCCTAACAAGTGTTAAAATATGGATAGTACTTCTGATTTATAAAACGTCCTGTCAATATGACTGAATTAGACAGTCATATTGGTTGCGCTACAAAGAAAAAACCCCAACTCTGTGTGACTGAATCACCTTTTTCTATAATGCTCTATTTATATCTGTCAGGCAAATAATATAACACTTTGCATTTTAATGTGACATTGGTATCATAAGATATTTTTTTTTCAGTCCCCAATGCAAGCTGTGTTCTGTTCCTCCTGACGATTTCCTTTTTTCTTTGTATTTCTCTGTATTGATATGAAAAGACACTGCACAGTTGTGGTCTGCTTTTCTTTTAAACTTCTAATCCCTGTTAGCAGTGTTTACTGCAATATTGGCTAAGCAGGGAAATAAAGCATTTATCTCTCAGAATGAGGGAAAGGACTATGAAATATCAGAGTTCCAAACAATGACAGGAACGTGTCATAATTGGTAGTTATTATGATCTGTAGATCGTAGTAGTAGGTCATTTGTTAATACACTTTTAAGTTTGTTTTTGATATGGTCAAGAAGTAAGTCAAAGACTATAGAATATAAGGACTTTGAGTGAGTATAAGGAATTAGTTTGTTTAAATTACAATTAAACGGAAGTAAGAACATTACCTAAAAATACTGGCTGTGGAAAAGGTGTCAGTGTAGGCCACAACATGCACACAACGTCTCTTTTTCTATCTAGATCACGGTAAACTCTTTGTTTATAGTTAATAAAAAGTGTCAGTAACGTAAATACCTGTTATTTACAGTTTCCGTAATCGGACGAAACACGGTATCATCTGAAACGTCTTCTGGAAACGTCGTGCGTTTTTTCCCAGGCTTGTTTCGTGTGTTCGCGCCTCCGATTCAGGTTTAATCCCGCCCTAGCGCTCGACACTTGGTTCTATTGGCTGAGCGCATCAAGGGGCGGAGCTAACATTTATTTCTATATAGTCTCCGAGCCTCCGAGTAACAATGCTTTATGAAACCCGTTTCAGACAGCTCTTAAGGCTCTGTATCAGATAATCAATGAAATATTTAGTGACATGATGTAGGCTAATTAGCTATTATTCTGTGGTAAATCAGTCGAAATTTGTTTAAATAAAGGATTAGCTGGCAACTACTCAACTCCATATTCCAGTTACAGATACCTTAAATTAGGCTATTTTACACATTATTCACATAATAGCAGTACATGAACAAAATTTATTGATTCTTCCAAATTCTCTTTTAATTGTTCCATTCCAAAATACAGTGTTACATATCAAGTTTAAAATAGATTATTCACAGTACAGGATGGCCATGTAACTGTCATGTAAAATAAATAAACCTATGCTTATCTCTCAAGCAATTCAACCATATGTGAAACAAATAAATATGAAAGTTATTTTGAAATAAACACTGGTGATGTTTGTGAAACATATCGTCATAATCCTGTTCATATTCTTTGTTCACAGAATGCAGGGATTCCCAATCGTTTCTGACAGTAAATAAAATAAATACTTTAAATAAAAAAGAAATATAAAATGTTTCAATAATTCATTTCTCTGAAGTTAAATAAGGTAAACAAAATATATTAAATTAAATGTCTATTTTTAGGGTTCAATTCTTTAAATAATTTATTTTTATTTTACATTTGTATGATTTATTTAATTAATTAATAGGTTTTGAATGAACTCACAAACCAACAGCAACTTTAACCCAGCTTTGGAGAACGCTGCTGAACTGTTTAATATATTTTAGATATGCAAATCTAAAAATGTATTAACTATTTTTCTCTCCGTTTTTATATCCATATTGTATATTAAAAATGTAGATAAAAGTCACCTGAAGTAGTCAGAATGCATTACCTAAAAGGAGTCAGCTAGATTACATTACTAACTACAATTTTTATCATGTAATCAGTAACATAATCCACCCAACACTTCTTGTTACCTTACTTTCTCTTTGTTCTCCTTGCAAAAGGATCATTTCTCATGTTTGTGGAGCAGCCCTTGTTTTTTCCCCGTGCAGACTGTTTGTCTGTTGCTCAAGAAGGCTTGACTTCACATTAATACACTTTGGAAGTATACAGTCACTCACTGGGCTTTATTTTCTGTGTGATCCCTGGCCTTGGAAATATCACACTGCCCCAGGCTTTCCCTCGTACGAAAGAAGAAATGAATCCTCTCAGCTGTAGTCTGTGGTTATTTTTAGCCCGCTGAATGGAGTTGCAGATATCCCTTATAAAGCCAGATACTTCATTTTAGAATTGAGAAAGAAGTTGGCTAGTGAAATATTTGGTTGCCGTCAAGCATACAATATTACATTTTCATATGTTGATCTCTTTCCTCAGAGGATAATGCTTCACGTGGCCTACAGACCAGGAGTCAAGTGTGCAAATGCATGTTGCAGGATCTTAACTAGCCGTAATACATTATCCAGCCTCATTTCTCTCAGAGAATTTCAGTTAGATGAGCAGGGTTCAGAGGTAAAGCTTGTCTTTACAGTTCCTTAGCAACCAAGAACGTGTTTGCATGTAATTGTAAAAGGATGAACAAACAGTTTTATTTTTTTATTATATTTTATAGCAATCATTCACTTTTAAAGGCCAACAAATTGACAAATTGTGCTGTGAAGGTCAATGCATTTCCAGCATGCTTTTTGTTTTTACACAGTTTGTTTTTTCATCACAGGCAATTGAAACAAGACGCTGTTCATACAAAAAATGATTACGGTGAAATGCATGAAATACATCTAATAATCTACATCATGTCTCTTTTCGGAGAAGAAAAATTGCTAAGATGCATGAATAGTTTTTTTTTCAGCCAAATTCTTGTCTGGTTGTCCCAGAGTTCAGAGGGCAGAAATAGAACAAGACACAAGATATTTAGAGTTAAATCGGCGAGAACAGTAGACACCATTCAGCACCATGTCACCCAGGAATCTCCCTCAAGCCTATTCTTGTTTAAACTGGCCAATGCCCAAGAGCATGCGCTCGCTCATTAATATTCATCGACTCCTGAGCGTAATAATAATGATGGGAAAATTTGACCATTTCAATCCCTCACTCATAGAACGATCTGTTATCAGAAATCCCATGCCTTGGTATAATTCTGTGTTTAATGAGGATTTGAAATGAAACCTAGCAGGTTTCTTGAGGCTCAGCTGAATTATCCAAAACAAAGGGCTGTCAAATAATGTTTGCACACTGTCAGTTCATTTAAAAGGTAGGAAAATCGTATTATTTTAATACCTGAAACACCTTAAAATGGATACATCCGCCACTGAATCCTAACCCAAAATTATAATGTTTATAGCTACAAGCAGAAATTAAAGTCAGTGTGAAATCGTGAAAATGTTTAGGTTAACAATGAATCCATTAATCCACAGAAAATGTTTTTTGTTTTTTTGGTAATCTTCAATCAAAGTCTGATCATTTGATTCAGCGTTTGGAGTGGTGGAAAAAGACTTTTAGAAAATAACCTAATAATAGTTTTTGTGAAAATCAAATGGCTAATGACGCAGAATGTTTGGTGTAAGTTTGTCAATTTTTGAAATCTAAATGAACACAGTTTAATCTAGCAGTTAGAAAAAGTAGGTTTACAAAAAAACAAACAAACAAAAAAGCTAAATAAAAGGTTAATTGTTCTCAGTTTGTTTCAAGAAATCTTTTAAGACCAAGATCTTCATGAAAACATATGGCATAACTAATCAAAATATTTTTTGTGTGTACCCACAGTGCAGAAGAGTAGGCTACATTTTTGGTAAATGTGGCATTTTATGACAAAATACATAATGGCTAACATGTTCAAATTTGATATTGTTATATTAATATCGATATGCTGCTTTGAATTAAAAAAAGAAATTCTTGCGATTTGTGGCCAAACAATTTTAGTGGCAATTTGTTCATATATCCTGACCTCTAGTTGGCACTGTGCAGGTTATGGATGTAAAACACACAATGAGGCTGCATCCAAAATTTCATATTTCCATATAATATAATTGATAAAAAAAAACTGTATGCAACCAAAAAGTAAATCTTCTGCTAAAAATATCATAAATAAAATGCAATTGAATCATCCTGAGTCTAGAAATGAGAAGACATATTTTTTTCAAAAAGCAATTTGGACAGTAGGTGGCGCTTGAGGGATTGAGCAAGAGACTCCAAATTAGCTGTGGTTAATGATAAGACAATCCACGTTCTGTGTGTCAAACTTGACTTTCTTACCATATGGTTTTATGGGCTCCCTTAGACATCATAGCGGAAGTACAGTAATATATAAAGTAGGTGTTGCCCTCTTAAAAAAAACAAATAAATATAACAACACCTAATAGCAGGAAAATATATTAAAAACGAAGGTAGAGGTAATTCTTACAACAATGACAAATTTATTGAATCATTTATTTTAGCTGTTTCAGCAAGTGTATTTACAAACAATGGCATTTGAAGATATAAAAAGGTGTCATATCATAATGCAAGTCAGCGCTGCACCGTCGGCGACGTCACAGCAAATGTCTAATATTCAGGCAACACAGCCAAGAAGCAAAGGGAAATGGTGGTTTAGATATCATGGTCTTCACAGCTGTATGAAGAAGCAGGTGTGGAAAGAATTAGGAAATGATGTCTAACACCGGGATCAAAATGAGGAGAGAACACAGGAACACAACTGCCTTGTGGTGGAAAAACCCAGGACGTTCAATGAGACAGCCATTCCTTTGACCTCGGTATAAAATTTTGCATATGGACAAAGACAGACACTACAGGCCATTTACAAAAATAACGTTTCCTGAATTAAACCCAACAATGTCCTTCTAGGTTTGTTCCCATGACAATAAATGGATGACAGCATTTCTCTGTGGCGCCACACTGCAGACCGTAAAATGTTCCACAGGAGATTTTTAAAGGATGCAGATGATTTTTTAAGCACATTATTATAATTAATTAGTATTTGAACAGCACACATTTAGTAGTCTTTGTGAATTTTGAAAAAAAATCTAAACGAATCAAATTTTAAATGTATTCTGATTGTAAATGTAGTACGACCCAATACATCTGATTTATTTGACTAGATTAATGCTTCATTTATCTCATCTCTTTTATGCCAGCGGCTCCAAATCACTACATGATATGCTTTGCTAGACAACATACGGATACACAGCATCCATATAGACATCGATACGTAGATGTGAATGAAAAACAGGAAAAGCATTCAAGCAAGGAGAACAAGGACCGGGGCAAATATTTACCCTGTTTTTGTGTCTGTAAAGGCCATTACTATTGATCCCAGCAGGAGATCTCATCTTTCTCCATCTCTGGCCAAGTTCACTTGAGTAACGCTAGCCTGCGGCTGAACTGGACACCGCGCTCCTCCTGTGCTGCTGTCGATTTTTTAATTCCAGAAATAACCCACATGAGGCCTCGCAGTATGTGGTCTGCGTGCCAGGCACTTTGGACAACATCAAAGAGCCTATTAAATCACGTTAGGGTGTCAGTTGCCACCCGGGTGGAAGCAGCGTCCCGCTACTGTTTCAGGACATCTCAGATGAGCTTTTAGTGCGGACGGCTTCATGTTTTAAAAAAATACATTTTAAAAAACGCACAATTCATGTTGATTAAAGAAAAGCCTGTGTGAGAATTCGCTTCGAGGATGTAAGAAAATAATTTAATTGCTTTCTGTTCATGCTTAGAAAGAAGAAGAATCCTTAAAAAAACGTTTCTTTTTGTTTTTTAAAACATAAATAAGCAGTTTTTGTTGACCCAATTAAAATGCTAATGCTGTTCATTGTGATTACTTTAGGCTAGAAAGACAGGAAGCATTTGCAAAAATGAATTTAAACTACTTCCTACCTTCTGCTCATCTGTAATAATGGACAACTTTAAACCTCGGGTTTTGTTCATTTAGGAGTTACATTTGTGTTGTTTACAGGCAAGAAGACATAACTGTAAAATGCTTCTATTTTTAGAATGAATGGATTAAATTTTACTTTAATATTTGGTAATTTCAGGGGTTTTTTATGTTACAAAAAATATTCACAACCTGATAATTATCCATTTGTCTTTGAAGCTTGTTTCTGTCTCTGAATAAATAATAAAATAAAGTTAAGCGAACAGTGTTTCATTGATATATAGTTAGAGGTTATGAAAGAGCTTTTTTTGTATTTTCCATTTTTTACTATGGCATTTTTGACAGCAAACAACATAAAGTGTGGCTCTACTTTAACAAAATTTGAATTTTAGACTCAAGTCCACTTTTTGTGAAGCGTCACAAAAGTGACCAAGACTGAACGCAATGAAGTCACGAGATTTGTAAAAAATAAAATCTAAAACAACTGAATGACACCAGATTGTTAGAAGTATTATGACCGCTGACAGACGTGATATGGAAATATCATTTTTCTCCCTGATAACATTTCAAGGATTGACTTGCTAAAACATAAACCCATAATGACAAGTTATCATCTAAACCAAAGTAAGTTGACTGAAGCTAGGCATTTTGTGTTCCTTTCTCCCAAATGATGGCAGATGACTACTATCACAAACAAAGTGTCAAGAGCACTAAGACTGAACAATAAATAAGAAAAAAAGATGATTCACCAAACAAATTAGTATATTCACTCAAACCACTGATCCGTGAGGCTTCGTACTCCTAACAAAACATCAATTTTGGCAGCTACACTTGAGCGTGTTTACTTCAAGAACACCACATCTGAGTTTCAGTCCCACCTGTACACAATGTACAAAAAAAACGAGTGCTTTTCTTTTTCTTTAATCTACGAAAACTCTTCAAAAATTGTCACCGTTCACCTGAGCACCTGAGTCCGCGTGGACTACTCCGGTTGAGATATTAAAAAGCTCCCTGCTCTCCCTCTGTATGAGGTTTATGCTATCAGGCAACAATGTGCCTTGATATCTAGTAGAGTCAGCAGTCGAGTCCATAGTGACGACGTTTACCCACAATGCACCTGTAGAGATCCCTCAGATAGTCTTCTCGCTCTTGTTAGAAGACTTCGGCAACACTCAAAGAGGTCTTTGTGAAAGAGAGTCTTTTTCTTCCTCTGCCCCTAATTACATGGCCCTCTCCAGCGTCACATGGGGGCACCGGGAGGACACAGACCTATTTTTGTATGCTTGTTTTTTATGGGTCTACAAGAGACGGTTTTGGGGTACTTGTGTTCATCGAAAACCATCTAGTTACATCGGCGCGTCTCATACGGCGCAAGAAACTACTTTTCAGTCGAGAGAAAGATCTCTAATGTTTCTTAAAAGTGCTCGATCACGAGTCCTCCTGTATACTTCAGGTCTGTATGGGACGCTATAAGGAAGAGAGAGAGGCCAGAAGCACCAGAACTGAAGCCAACAAAGGCCCTACAGTCTGAACACGTCCCGCGCTGTTCACGTCACTTCGGGATGGCTCGGCAGATTCGTGACTTGTTCCATCTAAATGGAGGAAGGGGAAGAAAACAAATTATTCAAATTTGCAAAATCAACAGTCGCTGATAGTTAAAGGGTGCTTTCACACCTAGATGTTTGTTTCGGAACCTGGCGCGTTTTCCCCCTTAGCTCTGTTCAATTGGTCATATGTGAACAATCGCGCTCGAATCCGTGCCAAAAGAAGTGTTTTTTTGCACTGGTAAAAGTGCACTTCATGGCAAATTTGGAAGTGAAAGCATGCTGTTTAGCTGAACTATTAAATAAGACTATAATATGATAACTAAATTTTTTATTAATGTGACCTCTGATATAATGTATGAAATCTATTCTAGTTTAATTCTTAACATCAACTTTACATATTAACGGTGGGCAAACGAGTGCTTTTTATCCTTTAGAAATGGTATTTTTTCCATATTTTAATCGTATTGTGTTTTGTATTATTGTTTTGTTCATGTTTGCACCGGCACTTCGAAAGATCATCCATTCATCTGCTTCATGTTCTAATGTAATCTTGGTTCATTTGATAATTCTCTCTATAAATAAATATAGAAATGCATATTTCTAGCCAACTCCTTCTGTGAGCTCATAATTAATAATGAAAATGCAAATGAAAACAAAAGTTATTAAAAGTCTTATTCTAATTTTAAAACAACAGTTAGATAAACGTAACAAAAACAATGACGGACAATAGATTATGACAAAATGTTTACAGCCCTAAACAATTGAAATGAGGCTGATCTCTGATTTATATGAGAGCAATTCCAGCATTACGGATGTGACATTTGCAGTAAAAACTTAAAACATAAATTCACAGAGAAAGTATATGTTAACATTATATCGAAACATCTGTTTATATTTTCGAAAACTACTAACAGAGTTATGGGATCAAAAAAAAAATCAATCTGTAAACATTTTATATTTTAAATGAGGAAAATAAACGTGTTATGGATGTGACCAAAAAAGTATGCGAGTTTACAGCATACAATATACTTTGGAGAAATTCTGTGAATTAAACCGCACA
The DNA here is from genome assembly GCA_903798125.1 of Danio choprae. Taxonomy (NCBI): domain Eukaryota; kingdom Metazoa; phylum Chordata; class Actinopteri; order Cypriniformes; family Danionidae; genus Danio; species Danio choprae. Next base: position 4,161,678 of record CAIGQW010052715.1, on the reverse strand, counting down.
ATCCAAAAGAAATATTGCTAATCAAAAGGATAAGATTTGGCTCTCTATAGAACAAAAATGATTGATATTATTTTATTTAACGTATTTAACACAATCGCCTCACAGCAAGAAGGTCGCTGGTTCGAGCATCAGCTGGGTCAGTTGGCATTTCTGTGTGGAGTTTGCATGTTCTCCCCATGTTTGCGTGGGTTTCCTCCGGGTGCTCCGGTTTCCCCCACAAGTCCAAAGGCATGCGCTATAGGTGAATTGGGTAAGCTAAATTGTCCGTAGTGTATGTGTGTGAATGAGTGTGTATGGATGTTTCCCAGTGATGGGTGGAAGGAAGGGCATCCGCTGAAAGGGCATCCGCTGCGTAAAACATATGCTGGATAAGTTGGCGGTTCATTCTGCTGTGGCGACCCCAGATTAATAAAGGGACTAAGCCGAAAAGAAAATGAATGAATGAATAACATTTTTGCATTCATGAGGAAAAAGCTTCGTTATGGATGTGACAGATGTGAAATTGCCACTTGTGTGACTTTGGTAAATCAAATATAATTGTTTGAAAACACTGACAGAGACATTTTTGAGTATTTTCGCAGTACTGTAAAATACAAGCCTACACAAAAAACCTAGAAAGGGTTTCGCTATTTTGGTGAAAACTTCACTTTTTTCATGGCAAGGTTGACATTTGCATGGAATTGCTCATATATCTTTAGTTACGAGGTCTGTGGGTGTCACCATTTAAAACTGAAGCACGCCTTGACAGCTGTAAAAATCCAGAAAATAAACTGTGGAACTGACCAATGTGTTAAAAAAAGTTTACTCGCACATGACTAGTTTTAACAATTTTGTTCCTTTTAGAAACTTTGTTAGCAAGATTGTATAAATTTTAATCTCTGTTTTGGATCAAAACAATCAATCTACAGGTGTAAAAGCACCCTAAAATACAATTTATAATTTAATGTTCAATACAAACCATTATTATTTTCTATAGAGTTAATGCTTCCATCATCGAGTTTGACGACGCGATCGTGACTTTTATCGCAGTTGTCTGTGGGAGAAACATAAAACAGGGTGTTGTCATCATCTTTAACTCATTGAACTGTTCCAGCGCTGATAAACGATGCAATTGCAAGCAGCTTTTGTCAGAAGCCACGCCAGGATCTCTCCTGAGGGGCCTGTAAAACTTACTCGAAGGTCTGACGAAAACTTTCAGCCTCAAGCAGCTCCGTCTCCCATTTTCGGCCAGCGTAGATGCTGTGGAAACATTTCAGATGATCAATATGAGGGCCGATCGATTCATGCTGCCCACATTGTTTAATAAATCAAAGTCCATTTTTTAAAGACAACAGTAAAACGTTTTTATACCTGGTCGAGCCAGAGCTTTATGAGCACTGCCAACATTTTCATCTACATTTACATTAGTCATTTAGCAAATGCTTTTATCCAAAGCGACTTACAAATGAGGTACAACAAGTCATTTATCAGGAGAGACAACAATGTTCACAATGCAGTCTTTCAGTGTGATACAGAGCAGCATGTAAGATAAATCTGTATTTATTGTGAGAGGAGCCATAGTTTTTTTATTCATTGTTTATGGTATCTTTTTGGTCCATCAGTTTGACTTTTTCTGAGTGAAAAATAATAGACATCTTACATTTTTACCATTGGCTTAAATGCAGTTCAGTGTTTGAATGAATGAATAAGTAAAGTTGAATGAACTATTAGCTCTCCTGTGAAAATTAGATTCTTTTTCAAATATTGTCCAACAGAGAAAGTCTTATTTCTTTTAGTTTGGCTGAAATAAAAGCGGTTTTGCATTATTAAAATGATTAATAAGGCCAATATAATTTGCACCCTAAATATTTTTTTTTTTCAGATTGCCTGGAGAACAAACCACTGCCTAGTAAACCTGATTAACCCTTTAACTGCCCCACCAAGAAAAAAACTGCATTTGTGGATTGCATTTCTTAACTCCTAATGTTGCTAGTTACCACACTTAATGCACTTAATATTTTAAAAATATTCAAAATAAAACATTTTGAATACTAAATCATCTTTATTTTTAAGTATGCCATAATATATTTCAGATTTTCATTTAACATGCTTTCCTGTTTTTTTTTTTTTTACAATAAAACCAAAATCAAGTGTAGTGCAACAGGACGTTTGTTTGACTTATTTATTTTTTGTAAACCAACAATGCTGTGTGTGTAAGCCATTATTTAAAACAGTCATTCTTTAATTGACTTTAATAGTCATTATTTAAGACAGTAAAAACATGGTCAACCGTTTGGTAGAACGGCAGTCAAAGGATTAATTAAGCCTTTATATTGCACCGTATCTTGCAAAATAGCTAGTGAAATATGACGTACTGTGATCATGGCAGAGGCAAAAGAAATGATTTATTAGAAACTTGTTATTAAATCTACTGTTTAAAATGTCTTGAATAAAATCTTTGTTAAACAGAAGCTGGGAAATATTTTTAATAGAATTAAATGTGTTGCCTTCAACTGTATGTAAAAACACAGAAATAGACCTTTAGAAAGACTTGAAAAATCTGTTTTCTTGGATTTATGATCTTTGAGAACGACATCATTTATGTTTAGACATTTATTTCAAATTACAAATAAATTTAGAGCATTTAGAGCATATTTTTAGCAATAAATAACAAAAAGCAAAAAAAGAAAAAATGTTTTCATACATGATTACATTCATTTTTTAGACAAAGTTTTCCTTCACAAGAACAATCAATAATTGGTGAATTCCAATCTCTAAATATAAAAAACAAATGTATAGATTTTTATCTGAATTTTGTACTAAATATTATCAGATCTTTACAGAACAGAACATATATTTGTAGTCTTTCATAAATAATGACTATATATTTCTAATATCTCTGCACACGCATATTCTACCACCTGTCCTCTTAGTTCTCGTCGCCCCATATATTTCCCGAACAGAGCAGTACTGTGGACTACTGTGAGAGCTGTGAGTGGAGCAGAAGATGTGAGCTTCAGCAGTCATCGCTGAAATGGCTTATGGGCCGAACAGAAGTCATTTGTATCATCACAGCTGATTACGGAGCTTTTAGTGGCAGGTGTTTCTTTGGGCCTGTGATCTGTCATTTGCAGCTGTTGATGTTACCAGCCGCCAGAACAGCTTTAAGTAGAGGGTGTTGATGTATGTAGTGACCAATCAACATCTAAGAGGCTCGTGGAAAGGTCACAGCCAGCAGAGGTTAGTGAAAGGACCTCGGGAAAAAAGCGCAAATTTGCTGTCCGGTGAAAAAGAACCTGCCGTAAGTGATGCTTGCGGTCAAGATAAGAGCGTTCAATAAATATCTGCCGCCAGTAAACAAATGTAAAGGGAAAGAGCAATTCATCATCCTGCCACTAATGAACCGTGCGTGCAGGGAACATTAGTCTTAGTTTATTTACGCCGAATTACATTGTCAAATACTCCAAATTTCGAGCATCCAGCCAGAAAAACAAGACATCCACTTCGGTTTTGTTTATTGTGTCGGTAAGGAAAAACTCAAATCGCATTTCCACATCAGTGAAAGCGAGCCCCGCCAATTGAATTATCAAGAACATATTGTGTTGGCTATAAGGAAATTGCATTTTCGGCAGTCCGTACTTATTACGCTGAGGTGGTGAAAGAGGGGATTTATTGAAGTGCGTCGCATTGCTCATTACTTAGTCACCTTTACGTCTAGTGTGATCTGTAGGAAAAAACACCAAGGCTTTCTTTCCCTCCCATCACCCCACCGGTGTACATTTGCATCTCTCTTTGGCTGTGCCAGATTGCATTACACACCGTATAAAGAGGAGACAGTGGATAGAAAGGCTGTCTACCTGTTCTTCTTAAAGGGATAGTTCACCCATAAATGACACTACACTTATCCTCAAGTGATTCCAAATCTTTAAAAGTTTCTTTTTTTCTGTTGAACACAGAAGAAGATATTTTGAAGAATGTTAGAAACCGGTAACCATTGACTTCCATAGTAGGAAAAACAAATACTATGGAAGTAAAAAAAAGTGACCAGTTTCCACAATTTTTCAAAATAACTTCTGAAATAACAGAAACAAGAAACTCAAATAAGTTTTGAGTAAATGATGACAGAATTTTCAATTTTGGTTGAACTGTCCCTTTAAGGCAAGACACTGCAGGTGATTAGTTGATGGAATAATAATTGCAACCTTTTTTTTTATCAGAGGTTTGTTATGTCATTACAAAAATGTTATGTTTATATATGCAAATGAAGCATTATTTAATTAAATGTGCATTAATTTGCATACATTTCCAACACAACTTACACAACACAACACAACATGTTACTTTTTTTGGGACTTATTAAGTGTGAAAAAGTTTTAGAATGGAAATGTTGGGAATGTGCTTATATCCCTTTTTATTATTTCATTTATCAGTGAAGATTTCTTTTTGAAAAAACGATATGTATTTCTGTTGAACTATACAGACTCAATTAGGGCTGCACAATATGTTGTTATAGTCACATCACAGGATCTGTACTTTGGGATTATATAAAGCAGGAACCACAGCTCAGAGCACATGTGATTTTAGGTGTCAATGAAGTCAAAGTTGAACTTAAATATAATAGTGTGAAAGATTTTTCTTTTTCTTTTTAAGGTCTGTGACGAAGATGTAAAGCAAATTTGGGCACAGAAATGATAAAGTTCGCCAGTTTAACAAAATTATTGTTTATTTATACAATGAAGACTGTGCAGTATTATTTTACATTTGATTATTGAATTTGTTCCTCAGTACTTTTAGACTCCAAAAACTCGAAAGCACTGTTATATTCATTTAATTCCTTGATCTATTGTTTTATTCTGTGCTTTAATTTATTTCATCAATTTTTGGGTATTATTTTGTACATTTTATTCAATTCAATTCAAGTTTATTTATATAGCGCTTTTTACAATGTAGATTGTGTCAAAGCAGCTTAACAAGTTCAATTAAAGTCCACATTTTTGAGTTCAGTTCAGTTCAGTTTAGTTCAGTTCAGTGTGGCTTAAGTTCCACTGGTGAAAGTTCAAACACTGAAGAGCAAATCCACCGAAGCGCAGCTCCACAAATCCAAGCAGGCCAGTGGCAACAGTGGAGGAAAAAAAACTTCACCAATTGACGAAGTGAAGGGAAAAAAAAAAACCTTGAGAGAAAGCAGGCTATGTTAGGCATGGTCATTTCCTCTGGCCAAACTTCCTATGGAGAGCTGCAGTCTAGTCGCCGGGCTGGAGAAGCTGACATCCATCGTGTAAGCTGCAGGTGTGGGTAGGGCACCAGCGGGAGGGCATTTTATGCAGATGCACTCCCTGACAAATGATCCCAATGAATGTAAAATGATGATTTATTCCAAATAGAGTCATCTTGTAAAATTAAGTTCATATATATAGCGCAGACAAACTAAATATTGCAATGTCTTTTGTTGTGCAGCCCTAGACCCGATTTTATAAATTCAACAATGTTTTCTTTACATTAGACTGAAAACAAAGACACCATATGAAAAGCCAAAAAGTCCAAAATCTCAAAACCAACAGATGACTGAAAAATTTTTTTTTGCCCACTGTGTCTTGCCTTAAAGCGCTAATATGCTTTTCTTTATAGGGAGGATATACTGCGCAACATGGCTCATGGTTGAGATGACAAGGGAAACAGGACTGCCAAATGTAGCGGCGCTTGCATCTATCAGTAGGAAGCAAAATGAATGCTGATTGTGCTTCCTTCTGAGGCCGGTGGAAGCATTTAAATGAGGCCTTTGCATGTGAAAAGCCGCAAACTGCTCAGACAGGTAACAATTGAGGATTTAGGCTAAACCTGAAACAAAATGATCCTAGTGTCAGTGAAGCTGCTGTGTTTTCACCTTTTATGAGAGGTTGACATAAAAAAAACAACATTTTCTAACTGCACTTGGCTAACAATGAGGTTTTGTTTTAATTTCATAATTAGATTTGAAAGCATTGCAAGTTAATTGACTTAACTAGATAATTGACAGTACTATTAAAATAGTATTTCTAAATATGATCTATAAATATATATATTTAAATTACTGATTTAAAAAAATCTTTATTAAGAACAATGGGTCAAAGACTAGATGTCCCATTTTGATGTGAAAACACTTTTGCAAATTTAATTTAATGCAGAAACCAAAATGAGACATCTCGTCTTTGACCAATATAAAGTTGAAGTAAAATCTATTAGCCTTTCTGTGAAGTCTTTATTATTTTTCAAATATTTCTCAAGTGCTATTTAACGGAGAGAAGCTTTTTTCAGCACATTTGTAAACATAATAGTTTTAATAACTCATTTCTAATAACTGATTTCGTTGTTGCCATGATTAGACTACACAATATTTTCTAGTTATTTTGCAAATGTACTCTAAAAGCTTAACTTAATTTAAAAGCTAATTATATTGACCTTGAATTAAAGACAGATTTGATTTCAGTATAAGGTATTTCAATATAAAATAAGGTGTTATCCAGAAAAAAACCACACTAGAAATATTATAGAATTAATAGAAAATTCACTTTCTTTGTTAAACATCGCTTGGGCAATTTGTAAAAGAATAAAACTTTTTCAAGAGTGCTAATAATATGGCCTTTAAATATAGAATTTCTTATGAGAATACACTTAACCACAGTTTAAAATATGATTTAAAGTGTGTACACTCTTACATTGAAAGTGCAGAGAAATAAGGTGTTTGGAAACATGTTACTACTCTTTACTAGTTTATTGGAACATATTTAGAGGCACTGAACTAAAACAAAATATATATATATAAAAAAACTGAACATTATCATATAAAACTTAAAGTAAAAAATCTAAGTTAAAAGACTTCTTGACCTCGACCATCACCATTCAACCCACTGCACAAGTGAACTGCTTTTAATATATTTTTTAAACAAATTAAAGCATTAAAAGTGTCTTGTCAGTGACTCATATATCACTCGAACACTTTAAACCACCACGAAAGTGTCAAGATAAAGCTATAACGGGATCTGGAAGGAAAAAGAAACATGAGAAAGATGTGTCGGAAGAAAAGAATTATAACTCTCTTTTTTCCCCCATTAGCTGGCAGGCTCATCTCTGGAGCTCGCAGACATTCCCATAATGCAGCGTGGCTCTTCCAGCCTTGACCCCCATGGTTCCCTGCTGTGTGGGGTCTCCAGCTGCACTTAATCTGCTGTCTCTCTTCTCATGACTGCGGGGAGAGCTTGGGTTAAATCAATGTGCTTATGTGCTGTCTACACTGACATACTGGGCGCTTGTGAACCCTTAATCACGTCCCCACAAGCATATTTCCTTTGATTTGGGTGAAATTGCTTTTGTCTCGTTCCTCAAGTCTGGTCAAGTTTGGAGCGGGATCCCAGTATTGATTGGAAACACCACTTCTGAAATGCGGTGTACATCCCGACCTTGCTCTCAGCATCGGCTGCTACCACAATAAATAGCTGCCGAGCCTGAGTGCGCAAACTGAATATTGTATAAGTATTGTCAGAGTCCAAAATTAACTTTTTGCCCAGAGACGTGACTAGGATGCCATCCCGGGGTGGGCATTTTGGATAATTGGGGTGGGAAAGTGGACTGATGCTGAAAGATGTGCATAAGTGAAGGGGGTTTCCTGACTCATGACTGCCAACAATGTATAGCAAATAACCTGGTGTTTATTAAAATTATGAGGTTATTTAAATAGAAAAAGGAAAGGTGTTCCAATGGAAATAAAAGTGTTTAAACTACTGCAAATCTCAAATATTTATGTCAATATTTTCCCCATCGCATATCATTTTTGCAATCATCAGATATTTAATATAATTGAAACCTCAGTTTATTCTGTGAAAACAATTTTGTGTTAATATGAGAATGAAATTTAAAACTTTTCAACAGGCTTCTACCCCTTGTGGGCGGTGGCAATTGACAAACTACAATATTTACATTCTATTTTATAAATTGTAATCTTTTCTAATCTTGACAAAACACAGATTGCTGGAAAAGAGTTACAGTCATACTTCACTATTTGAGTTACAGTGATATTTCAAAATTTGCAATGTTTATTTTATTAGCACAGATTGTTATTCTTTAGATGAACAATTAATCCTTGCAAGTTAATCCGTAAAATTTTTTTTTTGTAATTTTCAAAGTATGACTGTTTGCTTCTGTGTACAGAGTGGTGTTACTTCTCTTATGATGTCAGTTTGAGAGCTTTAGCTACAATAATCTTAACCATGCCCCTCTTACCCTTAGTTTGCTACATGACAATGATGTGCATAAAAACCCCTGCTCCTGCTTAATATTTTCCATTTCAGTTGGAAGTACATCAACATACTAAAAAAAAGACAACTTTCGGTTCATGCGGACTTGACTTTTTGTGATATCGACTTAATTAGACACAATTAGGCACATGGTTTTGTTTAGATGGCAGAATATTTCACAAAATATTTATTTTAAATAAACTGTAAAGAATTTCTCCCCTTTATTTCAGTATACCTTTTTTCATATAAAGTAACTGGCAAGCAACTCAAAGCCGATTTGCACTTTTCCAATTGCCAATTTTCCAAAGCAATTTTGTGTGAATTTTGATTGCATAAACAATTCTCTCAATTCCCACCAAATTTCTGCGGCAATAATCAACAGCTTCGACTGTATTAGGATGATTTGACGGGTGGCTTACATGACAAACTCTCGTTGTGTCAGTCATCAGAATTCCCCCGCTGTCAGCATGCGGCATGTAACTGACCTCTCATTGGCAGACATTAAGACTAGACTACTATACCAGCTCTGCTTATTCAAAGACACTCTAGACTGTCACGGCCCGGGCAGCTCATCCACGTCTCCTTTCCCACACGGATGACACCAGATCTGCATGCGGCCGGGGGGCAATAAACCTCCCAGACACCAGTATTCCAGCTATGGGTCGAGAGATCAGATATGATGTAACCGAGAAGCCTGATAAATGAGGGAAAGATGGATTGATGCTCTGTCTTTGAGATAAGACGCACACCTATCTGTTTTCTTGCACATTCTTGAGAGCTCTTTGTAATGCGGGGAATCATTTTGGCTCAGGTAGAGCAACTGCTACGCAAAAGGCGCAAAGAACAGGATCCTTATCAAAGCTACAAATCAGATCTCGCTTAAAGCACAAAGTGGGAATGCTTCTGGTTTACCTTACAGCATTATGAAGATTGAGGGACTAGACTACAAATAGCAGTCGTGGTCTTTTGATATCAGACAGCCTGCGCTGCCGTTGGCCTCGCTCAAGCAGGAGGGAGAGGCTGGCGAAAAAAAAACCTTCCCTTGAAATTGGATTTCTATCCTCTGAGATTAAGATCAGACTTCCACATCGGCCATATTGGAAAAACATGCTGCCTTGAGCCATCCAGGATTGTGAGTTGAACTGCAGTCACCAGAGCATGTTCACATTTGACCTGCGGGGCCGGGGCCTCTGATCCCCCCCTGATGGCTTCCTGAGCGGGACGGGGCGCACTGACTGACAGCACAGAGGCCGAGCTTGTCACCCTCTGCTCTCCTGGAGTGACCCCTCACTCACAATGATTAGCCGCCACACCGGCCAACAAAGACATTCTGTCTAACTAAATCATGACAGGCAAACATCAGACTAATAAAGAGAATCATACAGGAAAACTTGTCTCAAACTTGTTTAAAATAATACACAGACTGAACTTGAATGTACTTTTTTCCTTCTTGTGTCTTTCGAGTTCTTTCTTAATATATATTCAGGAAATTCTTTTAAATACAGTATAAATATAAAGGTTAATAATTGAAAAAAATAAAATAAAATAGTGTTATACAAATATATTCTACATACAATTTTTAAGTATTACTTTTTTATTTTGATATAAAATACATACAGTTTTATAGTAACATTTAACAACTTTTAATTATACTGACACATTTTGCCACCATAAAATAATTGTGCAATTCCTAATTTCTAAAACTAGTTTTGGTGACACTTTATAATAAATTTTAAAACAATAGATCATTTTAACATTTTCTAATACATTAAAATTAAAATCAAGGACTGTATTTGTTAGCATTAGTTAATGCACATTGAAATAACAAAATAATACAATAAGCAATAAGTAATTATAGTGGCATGAATAAATGCCACTATAATTACTTATTGCTTATTGTAAATAGTTGTTTTCATTCACTTTATTATTAGTTTCATTATTTTACCTTAATAATAATAAATTGTGTTTTTAATGGCCTCACAGTGGCGCAGTGGGTAGCACGTTCGCCTCACAGCAAGAAGGTCGCTGATCGCTGGTTCGAACCTCGGCTGGGTTAGTTGCCGTTTCTGTGTGGAGTTTGCATGTTCACACTGTGTTGGCGTGGGTTTCCTCCGGGTGCTCCGGTTTCCCCCACAAGTCCAAAGACATGCAGTATAGGTGAATTGGGTAAGCTAAATTGTCCGTAGTGCATGAGTGTGAATGGGTGTGTATGGATGTTTCCCAGAGATGGGTTGCAGCTGGAAGGGCATCCGCTGCGTAAAACATATGCTGGATAAGTTGGCGGTTCATTCCGCTGTGGTGACCCCAGATTAATAAAGGGACTAAGCCGAAATGAAAATGAATGAATGAATGTGTTTTTAATGTGTTAACAATCCAGTCAAAATTCCACGTTACGGAGCAACACAAAACATAAACAACATTCAAATATTTTCTAGTTCTAGCTTACAACAACAGCTCCTGATATGATCAAGGTGAAAGCCGCTATATTGTGCGAACGGTTATGCTTCAGTTACAGCAAAAAGACTGACACTTTGTTCACTTTACGTTTCCTTCACTCATAACTTCACACAAATGGAGAAACTTCCTCTTCTCCGGAGGGCGCCTGTAACAGCTGAATCATGACACTGAGTCACATACGGAGTAAGACATGTGCGCTATGAATCCTTGTTTTCCAACTCACATTAACCGTAAAACAGATCATTGTACCTGACAGCTCCATCACTTGACTGGAGATGTTTCCCATCCTATTATTCTTACTCACAGGCCTTCGGGGAAAAAGGTCCATTTTACTATGTTGCAGTGTCGCCGATAGACACCCACATTCATGCAAAACATTCATATCTCCTGCTGCGATCTAACCCCTAAATGCTATGTACCGCGCATTCCTATCTGCCTTTTTTCACTGTCTCCATGTACTTATCTCCAGTTTCTAGCACTTCCCCCTCCTCCTGCCCCTATTCCCTTCTTTCACGTTTCATAAAAAACGTGTCCATCGTTTTATGCGCCCATGAGATCTGTCAGATCATCAGGTCGGATTCCTCCAAATCAAATGCTTCACATTGCCTGCGTGCGCCTGCATAAATGAACCCATCGCGGGCCTGAGAAGTGCAAGCAGTCGGACCACTCCTGTGCCTTATTTTGTCTTCCCACTCCCGCCCTGTAGGGATCTGACTCCAGTTGTAAAAACATGGGTTTAGATGCTTGTTTTTAAGAGCCCTCTCATGAGCAAACGAAAGCTGAGACCAGGAGTTTGTAACAAAGAGTCTTTAGAGGAAGACCGAGATGTTTTTCCCTGAGGTTCATGTTTTCCTTGTAGCCTGTTTGCCAAGACTCCTGCAAAACAAAGTCGGACTTGGCAATGACTTCCTTTCCTTAATGCTCGTAATCAGATATGTGTCTTAAAAGTATACTGTTAAACGTAAGACTGGAGTTGTGTTATCCTCTGTGAGGACGCTAATACAACATCCTTTTCCAGGCAGTGCAACTTAAGTTTTTTTTTCGGGTATAAACTGAAAACCGACCTTACAAATCTATTTAACATGCAGCGGTTGGGTTTTGGATACAAAAACCACCATTGCGAAACTAATCACCGCTGCACACAGACAAAAAAAGAAAGAAAGAAAGAAAAAAAGCAGTCAACATGATACTCACAGATATAGTAGTATTCTCTGCCTGGCCGAAATTCGAAACCCAGTGAGAACGGTGTGAAAAGCTGAAACTTCTCGGAGAACTTTAGAGGCCCGTTGGGTGAGTGAGGTCGGTTGCACTCCCAGCGCTTAAAGCCTTTGGCCGTGTGGTCACAGGAGCTGTAGCCATCGTAGTTGACCATGTAGAGGACGTAGCGCTCCGTCCGCTCCTCGGGGACTGTGTCCATGTAGTGGGGACAGTATACGTCCAAATAATCGTTAATGCAGACGTCGATGTGGTAGTCTCCTCGGTAGAACCTGTGACGAAAAGAAAGGCCGCAGTGAGTATATATGATATGAAATATTAGCTATGCAGTTACTCTCGTTCGCATGTTTTACGAACCATCGAGCCCCTACTTCACAGAAAGGCCACTTCAGGAGGAAGCCACTTATTTGAGGGCAATTACCGCAAATGTGAAAGCACGTAAATCATCCAATCTCGTGAGCTCCGCTAGGGCTCACTGAGGATCGCGAGGAAAATTCATAATCCTGCCGTTGACGTGGACGCTTTAAATACGCCTGAAAGAATGAGATTTCCATGGGTGAGAGATGACAGCTTGAAATATGGCACTCGGAGGAATGTTTTGGAAGAAAAAAATGTGCATCTCTTGGGCCAAAGGGGCCAACTATTCTAGATTTACAAGTTGTTTTTTTGTAAATCGAGATGACCTCGAGAGGATCTAACCAAATATCAATGTCAACGGAATGTTCTTTCCGTCAAGGAAGCAATTTAAAAACATATACTCTCATAGGGTGCATAAAAGAGTTCAGTGGAGATGGATATGCTCAGCTTGGTTTAGAGAAAAAGCAATCCTGCTCCTGAAACCCAAACCTCTCTCTCCTCCAAACAGCTCTAACACACTTGTCTATAAGTTTCAGATAAGTAGACACACAGTCAAATGCACAACCTTTCAAATTTGACTCTATTATAAGCACTGCAAAAAAATGCTTCTCTTACTTGTTTTTAGTCCAAATTCTTAAATCAAGAAGCATTTTATAAACCAGCAAAAAATATTGGCTGTTTTCAGAAATAATAAGTAAAAATTAAGTAAGGTTTTCTTAAAAGAACCAAAATAATCTGCCAAAGGAGTAAGCTAAATAATCTTGTTTTTGCTTTGAAATATTTTAAGATTATTTTGCCTTTCAGAGTTTTCATTTCAGAGAAAAGAAGACAATAATTTTGCTTGTCTAGAAAATGCTTCTTGGTTTAGGAATTTGTAGATATTTATTCTAGAAACAAGTAAAACAATTAAGAAAAGCATTCCTTTGCAGTGTATGCGAATTGTGAGAATGTTGCATACTTCTCCAGGCCTACAGAATTCTGTCTGTGTGCCACAAATTATAACTCATATAAAAAGCATTGTATTTTTTCATGCTAGAGTTAAATAAAGGTACTTTCTTCAAACACTTTCCCATCAACACAAACATCCCTTGTTGATGTATCTTGCACACGTTCCAGTTTATGCAGGTTTTCCATAAACTAGTTTATGCAGGTTTTCTCTGATGCCCCAAGGCACGGACACCACTTGTGGATAAACTAATTACTATGAAAAAACAAACATCTGATGATAAAACTCCTTGTGTACCCTTGCAAAAGATGAAGTTTACTGTGTGCTTAAGCAAATCACCACCTGATTTTTGTGACCATACATGCAATTGAATTTTCCAGTACACTTTAAATAGTATTAGCACAACTAAAACAAAGCGTAAACACTGAAATGGGCCATTGTTTTATATAGAACCCCCCCCCCCCCCCCCTCAAAAAAAACCAACTGTATTAAAAGGAATTAAAATCTATCCGCTTTTTAAAATTTAAACACCCCTATAGGCCAGGATATAAATTAAAATTTGTCGTAATGTGCGTGAGTGAGTCAAAAGAAGTATACTTTGAAAGGCTGTAAGCAAATGCAAATGTAAATATAAAAAATTTTTGGCCTTAATATACAGTATGTGTACAATGAACACTGTACACTTGTGCTTCAGTATCACTCGAAAATATTTTTCCATCAACGCTGAGTTAGGTGACGCCAGCGAACGTGACTGCGGTTTGGTGACTCGGCTTAAACGTGAAGGGTGCTCAGGATTCTGTGGGAACGTTTGGGGCGCAAGTCAGTGGACACTCAGGAGGAACCCTGGAGAGAGCCAGATGAGCTTCCAGGCTAATGTGAGGTTAGCGTTGCGATCCTGCTGTGGACAGAAGCACAGCTGGGCACGCTGACACAAAGATTTCCACTCATTACGGACAATAAAAGACTATTGAGAGCAGAAGGAGCTCGAGACCTATCAGATTATCATTTTGTGGATTTTAAACGCACTACTGGAATACTGAGTTTCCCTGTAGGTTTGGCCGTTTTGGCGGCGGTTTGCGTGTGGGTCTGTGTACGCCGAGTGTGTGTGGATGTGTATCGATGCTGTTCGAAATCTGCAAGCACTTTAGGGCTATTTTGAACAACCATTGTTTACTACTCTTGGGAGCTACATCATTTGAAAGCAAAATCTGGGCTGTGAAAAACATACTTCCTGAGTGATCACGCAGTTCAGTGTTTCCAGCACAAAATCTGGCATTTGAAAGTGTGTAACATGCAAACGTCATTGGGCACTGGCAAAAACAAAACTATTTCCTGATTAAATTTATTGGCTTCTTGTGTTTCCTGTCATCTTCTGAAGTGGAATGATTCAGTCTAGTGTTGAAAAGAAATAATGTTTTCCGAAACCACAGGCCAGATTGTACTGTATGATCATGGAACAATACAAAACAGGAAAAATGCTTTTCAGAAAAGCTCAATTACTTAAATATGAACAACCATGAACCAAGAAACAACAACAAATCAACATTAACCTAGAACAATAATATTTAGTTTACTATTTTAGATTAATATTTAGTTCATGATAACAATTGCATTGACTAATGTTAGTATTAATGTTAATAATAATCATTGTAACGTGCCATTCCATTTTCATTCAACATCTCAAACAACACTTATAAAGAGTAAACATTTATTCAAGTGTGCTATTAGAATAATTATTTTAAACTACAAATAAAGAAGTATACTTTCAGAAACAAACATTCAATTATACTAAGTATATTTATTAAATTAGAACTTTATAAACTATAAAAGTGTGCCAATTTAATCCCAACTAGTAATTAAATTGTAAACTTTCTAAATCAGGCAATGCGGTGGCGCAGTGGGTAACACAATCGCCTCACAGCAAGAAGGTTGCTGGTTCAAGCTTCGGCTGGGTCAGTTGGCGTTTCTGTGTGGAGTTTGCATGTTCTCCCCGTGATCGCGTGGGTTTCCTCCGGGTGCTCCGGTTACCCCCACAAGTCCAAAGACATGCGGTATAGGTGAATTGGGTAAGCTAAATTGTCCATAGTGTATGAGTGTGTATGGATGTTTCCCAGTGATGGGTTGCAGCTGGAAGGGCATCCGCTGCGTAACACATATGCTGGATAAGTTGGCGGTTCATTACGCTGTGGCGACCCCAGATTAATAAAGGGACTAAGCCAAAAAGAAAATGAATGGATGAACTTGCTAAATCAGTCACATTAGTACACTTAATTATCCCTAAAACATTTCAATAAATAAATATATAAATACACTTGAACTTTGTTTAACTATGAACTTGAACTTTGTATACTTGAACAAATCATTTGTATAAAAACTATTTCAGCAAACTTGAAAAATAAACTTGAAGTATACTTGTTTTTGTAAGGGTAAACTGTAATTTAGACATAAAACAGAGCTATAGCCCTAGCAACACAAAGGTCACAAATTCAATTCACAGGGAATGTGAGAACTGCTAAAAAGTGCATCTTCAATGCAGTGCAAGTCAGTTTGGATAAAAACATCTGCCAAATAAATAACTATACTGCGAAATGTGATTCTAGTCAAAGATGATGACCGTTCACCTGTCTATCAAGTGAAATTTCTTCGCTGGAGGATACTAAATGACTATTTTCACTGGGTCACTAAGTTTAAGGACCAGACAACAACATATTAGCTCTCTGGACAACAACACCTAAAGGCAACAGAGTGCTTTTCTATGTCAGTGTCAGAAAAATCAATGGGCGAGAGGATTGAGTCACATTGTGCCACTTTATAATATTCCTACATGGTCTCCAAATCAAATGCCACCTCAGCAATTCATCCTCAATGTGTATCAGATGAGCTCCAGTGAGTTATAAAGAGATTTGACCCCATTAAACCCAATAACAGGCAAACAGCTCATCAATGTTGGGCTTTCTTTCATTCGCCTGAAGAGCGATGGGCCAGCTGGTCAATAAACCACACAATGCTGTGCCAATTCATCATTGGGATTAAAAAAGAAGCTCATTAGTTGTATCTATCGTGGCTACGAACACAAACATGGCACGTTGCTGCATCAGAACAAGTCTTACAACAAAAACCTCCCATAACGATAATCCTTCCATTCAATCTATTCTCTCCATCGCTCTTTCTCTACGTGTTGAAACACAGGGCGATGGGTGATGACCGGGGCAGACCTGAGTCTAAAGAAAGGCAGGACACCGGGAGGCAGCGGGCTCCAGGAGTTCATGATTAAAAGTTGGTTCATCCCAAGGTCAGACTCCTCAGACTTAACAATGGAATGAAAAATGAAGAAGGCTCTCCACTCAAGAATTTCCAACGGAAGCCAATTAAATCGAAGGAACTCTGAGAAGCTGCCATTGATTTCCCATTGAACGGGCAAAAAAATATCCAGCTAAGACCTAGACAAGCCTCCGGACAAACCAGCGTTATTATTTTCAATGGGAATTCTTAAAGGGACAGTTTGACATAAAATTTGAATGTTCCATTTGTCTTCTGTGAAACACAAAAGAAGTTATTTTGAAAATGCCTGTATTTTTGTCCTTCACAGTGGTTCAATGGACCCCATTGACTGGACACCCACTATTCAAAATTTCTTCTTTTGTGTTCTACACAAGAAAGGAAGTCACACGGGATTGGCACTACAGTGATTTTTTGGGGGAATGCACCAACTTACACCTTCCTATAGAGGGCGCTCTTGAGGCAGTGACTGACGTGACTCCCAGGGGTGTAGGTCAGCTAATCCTTGAGCCCTCCAGGCCTTTCACAGTGGCACAGATGGAGGATCTCCTCCTCAGGTTACAGCTCTCAGGCCAGCCGTGGAGCAGTTGTCCCATCATTCAATGGGGAGGCAACGGTACATCTCCCAACGCCTCAGATATCACTCATTCACCCCTTCCAAAAGAATGTCTGCCCAGAAGCATTAACATCACAGACAAACAATGGCCTGCCAGGACTTCAAGCTGTGCTGGCTTGGCAAACGCCTCAAAAGACGGATGAAGGTGAAGGAGGGGAGGAAAAAAAAAGGCATACAAGAGCCGCCTCTTTGCGAGTTTCCCATGGAAAACACTCCGTGTGAGATTTTCTTGAAGAGACAAGATATATGACTAGCTACATTAAAAACATATTGGTGTTTGTGGGAGGCATGTCTATATTTCAGAAACATTGGCGAAGGGTTAGTGGATCAGAGGAAAAAAAGGCTTTGCTTAAGGTAGATGTGTGAGGATGGATGAGCGGAGAGGAGAAAGCGAGAGAACATGAGTGAGTGAGAACGCGACTATCGGTCTTGGGTGAGATTGTTGCTTGTCTAACATGTATGATGTGTGGAAAGTATTCACGGTGTCACTGGCTAATCTTCTCGCTCTCGTGTTGTCGTGATTAGAGGAGTGTCATATGTTATATATCAATCATCAAGCAACAGGACTACTAAAAACATACACACACACACACACACACACACACACACACACACACACACACACACACACACACACACACACACACACGTGTATAAATAAATACTGATTCAGATTTTCATTTCTGATTAATTCAGGTAATTCAACTTCTAGTCAGTCATATATCTAGATTGTTTATTTTGGGTGATGTATTTTGTATTTTTTCTTTTTATTTATTAATTTGTCCTTAAATTTACAAGAACGGATTAAACAAAAGTGATCCTGGACCACAAAAAAATAAATAAATAAAAACACTCTTATGTTGCATGGATTTATTTTGGCAATAACCAAAAATACATTCAATAGATTGAAATCATCGATTTTATCTCTTATGCCAAAAATCATCAACATAATAAGTAAAGATGTTCCATGAAGATATTTTTGTAAATTACCTACTGTAAATAGGTCAAAAATCAATCCTTTATTAATCTACATTGCTAAGCACTTCAGACAGCTTTAAAGGGAATTTTCTCAATATTGTTTATTTTTTTGAACCCTCAGATTCCAGATTTTCAAATAGTTGTATCTCAGACAAATGCTGTCCTATCCCAACCATACATCAATTGAAATCTTATTTATTCATCTCATCTTTCATGTGACGTATAAATCTCAATATCCAAAAATGGACACTTATGACAGGGTACAGTGTCACAAATGATATTACATGACCTTCTATTTTGTGAATTTTCAAAGTTAAAGGTTATGATATACAGTAGAATTTTTTAAAAAGAAAAAAAGAATCAGGCAGAATCAATAAAATAAAGATCGTTGTGTGAATAATTTGTAATCATGTAATTCTTTAAAAAGTAGCTATAGTCTGATTATGAACAATTTAAAAATGAACTATAATTTAATTACACATACTACGTTTTTGAAATCGGATTATGTAATCTAGATTACATGTAGTCAGTTACTAGCCAGCACTGGATCTACTTCATTAATAATATCCTCTTGGTTATGTTTCAGATCAAACTGTTAATTCATCTTTAAAAAAACAGCCCACAAGAGTCATTTGTTTTGGAAATCAGGCTACCACGGTTGAAAAAATAAAAGCCAGTAAAACAGTTCACCCAAAAATGAAAATCCTGCAATCATTTACTCACCTTCATGTCATTCCAAACCAAACCAAACCTGACTTTTTTAGCAGAACAGAAACGAAGAAAGCTTCAACTGTTTTTGGCCATATTATTAAAGCTAACGTGGTCCAAAACAAAACAGAACCCCACTGCCTTTCTTTGTATTGACAAAAAAAAAACAGTTTCTGTTCTGCAGAATTAAAAAAAGTAACATAGATTTGGAATAAGATGAGGGTGAGTAAATGATGACAGGATGTTCATTTCGGCATTGAAAAATCCAGAAGAGTATTTAGTGTGAAATTGGCAGAAGACTGCAAATGGGACACCCTGTGGCCTCGTGAACTTCACGGACAAGCACGAGCAAACGTACTTCTTACAAATAACATACTTGTTTAGATTGAAAACCTCATTATCCTGAGTGGATCCTCTTCACTGCTGCAACTGAATATTGAGTAGATGCTTTACAGATCTCATATAACTAGATTGACATGAGCGCTTGGCACCAAATATACTCTAGTGGCCCTAATGCAACATTGAGACCACGTGAGGTCAAAACCAGGATCGGAGGTCAGGGATCGCCCATTATTAATGAGGGCCTCCATATTCAAAAAGGGCCGAACAGAATGACAGCGCTGACCCCGGGGTCATTCATCTAGTGGGTGTATAACATTAAATTCAAGACGAATGCGAAGAAGAAGAACAAATGATTTATGGAGGGAAAAACAAACAAGCAACAGCTCAGCCAGGAAGAAAGGGTATAAGTCAGACTACGGACATCTAAGCAAACATGAACCTGCGTCTCACAGCAGGCTGGAGATCTGACCTCTCCCAGAGCGGCCATTGCGCGCCCCGGCCTGCCTGGGTCATTTTACAGTGCCTTGGGCAAAGCAACTCTGCACCCAATCAAGACAATGTTGAATCAATTAAAAGTAAAGCGGCGGCGGTTAGAAAGCCACAGAGTCTGGCTTCAATCAGCAGCCCTCGCTAATTGTCCGCAATGCTCTCCCACTGATTTACGGGTGACTTAGAATAGTCTAGAGCACAACACGTTTTGTTTATGTCCTATTAAAAGTGCTGTGTGGGAGAATTACCAGGGTGTTTTTTTTTTGGGAGAAATTTATACTTTAATGTAGCATCAGGGTGGCAGAGTGCTGTGAAGACCATATGGGATGAGAGAAAAGAGTGGGCGAAGTAGGTAGAATGATTGTTTGAGCTAAAAAGACACTTAATCGCTCGTAAAGAAGATCTGTAAAATGATGTGTGTAAAATGATCTGTGAAACCCAGGGGTTTAAAAAGTACACAGTTAATGAGGATATATACATTATTATTATTGTTTTTATTGTTTTTGTCATTATTATTACTATTAATATTACTGCTAGAAGTTTTCAGTGATGCTTCAGAAATCATTTTAATATGTCGATTTGGTGCTCTACAAATATGAATAATATAAAATTAGATTATTCAATTGATGTCTGCTGTGCTAATTAAAAATTAGCTGTATATGTTTTTTAATTCTTTGATTAAAAAACTGCATTTTTCAATGCAAAAATATTTGGTAATAATATATGAAAATTTGTATTATACGTACATAATAATATGTAATGTCTTAAATTTGTGTACTTTGACAATTTACTGCATACTTGCTTTCCTTACAACCCTAGTAATTAAAACAAGTTTTAAATGGTATACTGGCAGAGGTGGTTCCATAAAGAACTTAGTTAGCATCCGTGAAAACTTTAAATTCCACAAAGTGTAAAAAGATTGTTTAGATTATTAAAATGTTCTTATTAAAAATGTTTGTTTAAAGAACTTTTCACTAAGAGGTTATTCAGGAAACTAAACGTTCTTCTTTGGCATTACTGTGACACCTTTTTGGTTCTTCCTGGCACCTTTAATTTTAAGGGTGCACACACATAGATCCTTATGTAAAGTCATATTTAAAATGTTGTACTAAATGTTGTATTTTAATTATTACATTTAATTTGTGCTGGTTAAAGGATGGTTGAAGTTACGCAGCCTGCTGAAGACATCATGAGGACCACCAGCATTTAAAACACAACATATACACTGAGCAACTATGTTGTTTTTAAATTAGAATTGGAGGCAGAGTCAGAGAGCGAGGGTGGCCTACAGGCTGGCATGGACGCGTTTTTACCTTCAACAAACGCAGCAGCGCCAGAAAAAACAGCACATGTAACGTAATGTAACATCTAAACATAGAGCCCCTCAGAGTGCCAGGCATGCCGTGCTCAGGCCCCCCACACCTGGTGCTCTCAATCTCCTCCATCCAGCCCAGTCCATCAGAGCCCTCAGCAGCCTGTCAGAGCCTCCTCCATCAGCCAGACAACGCAGCCTGCAGGGCCCAGAGCCAGCACACACACACACACACACACACACACACACACACACACACACACACACACACACACACACACACACACACACACACACACACACACACACACACACACACACACACACACACGCACACACGCACACACGCACACACACACTGAAACTTTGATTAAAGTTGGAAAGCATGTAGTCATAATTTAGGAGGATGTTTTAAAAGTTGTCAAGACATAATGTAAATCTGAAATCCTCCTACGGTCCATTTTAAGTAACATTAATTCTGTGTGTCTATCAATGCATTTTAGGCAGCTGAAAATGCCAGAGGTCTCCTGAAAAACCTTCTATGGTGCAACATACATTTTTTTTTTCAGTTGAAGTGGTCTGGTTCCTATGATAGAGAATGTCTGTGTTGCTGTTACTGGTAAAGGATTT
Source organism: Danio choprae (assembly GCA_903798125.1). Classification (NCBI taxonomy): domain Eukaryota; kingdom Metazoa; phylum Chordata; class Actinopteri; order Cypriniformes; family Danionidae; genus Danio; species Danio choprae. The sequence continues at coordinate 4,140,100 of CAIGQW010052715.1, read as the reverse complement.
CACAGATAATGTGTTTCTGGATGAAATGTTGATGCAGTAGGGCTAGGTTATGGTTAGGGTTATTTATCACAATATTCATTTACCATTGATGGAGAAACTCAGTCTTTTAATTCAGAGTACCATTCAATTAAACTTTTCTTCTAAATTCTGTTACTTGTGTACTTTCTTGTTCCAAACTTTAATACAAAGTTATCATGAATAGTTGTCTATTTAAATAAATTACTGAAATTGAAATAATGAAATAATCCTTTTAACAATTCACTAAAACCCCCAAAATTTCCAAAAATCTGTAAACTTGCTTTAAAGTGTAAGATGTAATAAACAAAAATGTCATTGCATTCATTAAATAAGACACTGTTTTTCACCAATATGATGCTGCACAACTGAATTGTATAAATAACATCTATTTTTTTTTTTTACAAATTAAATTATCACCATTATTAAGATGTTTTATATACAATAGCAACATATTTTTTCTGTCATAACTTATCCCAGAGTTTTATTTTAAAATGTGACAAAAATGTAATTATTATATTTGTGTAAAACTCTTTTGAAGTGACTCTAAAATCATCTTTATAGATTAAGTTTGTGTTTGTGTTCACGTATATTGCAAGGAAATCGTGCCATTCGTTCACACAGACGCCCAGAGCATGAAGACTTACATGAAGACACAGCTTATCATTGTTAATGGCATATAAATTAAGTGCAATCTTGATATGGCACAATGTGTAGTACCTCAGAATAGTACATAAGCAATATTTAACAATTTCTAGTTAAATATTCAAAATATAAATTTTTCTGTTGTAGTGTTTGCTGATCTCATTATTCAACTTGTAGCAAGAATGTTGTGATAGTTTAGTGTGATATTTGCCCTTTCCCTCCTTTACTGTAATTGGATGACTAACTGAAAAGTAAGATTTTTAAACATTTTTCCGTTCTCTGTGACCAGAAACAAAAATATAAATGCACAAAAACAATAAAAAAAAATGCTAGCCTTACCGGACACATGACCTTACTGCATCTAAAATCTATTTGTACAGTCCAGGGACATTCTTAATGAAAAAGTACCCCTGTGTTATTATCTGATATCATCTCTATGTCATAACACCACCATAAAAATTGCACCCTGCAATGAAGGGAGAAAAAAAAGTCAGCTAAATTCCCTGGAGTGAAGAAATGTATACACGTTCCATATGTCGCACCAATGGTATTGACTAGATATGGTCTCATAGCCTTGGACTCAAAACACTTCCAGACCTCATTTGAATTCGCCTCATACCAGGGCCTGGATGGATTAGCTCACTGATGCACCACATATTGTGTTGTACAGACAGCATAACCAAATAGCATTCTGGGACAGAAGTTGGTTTTTCCCTCCGCTGAGGCAGTCTGGGTATGGGCAGCTCCAGCCCATGTAATCAACAGGATTTATAATCTCCATTTGATGACAGGTGATTAAAGTAATAAATCAGAGCGGGGTATTCCTGCCTCGGTCCCAGCCAAAGATGAAGGGATGGGACTGTGGTGCAGATGTTTCTTATCTCCATGATCGAGCTAATAAACAGCGAGTCGAGTATATAATGCTATGTTTTTAGTAGAGGAAAAGCTTTCCTTTCATTCCGGGTGCTTCCTCTGCTATCTGCGTTCAGGAGCCACGAGGTCCAAGTTCAACAAGTCCTTGCGAGGAAAATATTTATTATGGGCTGCGGTTGTGTGATTGACATCATAACATAACATCCTGGATTATGGAGCGGAATATGATGGAATACGGAATGTTGCGGTGCTCTTTGAAGTTATGAATTAGAGGCTGCCATGTGATGGTAACCAGTCCACGGCGGAGATATTTTTGTTGAACGAAGGCGAGTGATGTTTGGCGAAGGTGATGCTGTCATGGTGAATTCGCCGAATTTCTGTTTGATTGGCTTTCTGCATTTTAATTCTGAGGTCAAGCTGAACTCGAAATCAGAGCAGACACAAAATGTTGCTGTGAGGGAAGCCAGTACATTTTGTTTTACTGGTTGTACATTAGTGTTGACCGTTTGGCACAGGGGGTTGGTGAAATTGAATGAAATCAAATTTAAAACTACAAAGTAAATATAATTTTTTTAAAATTAGGAAATTAATATATAAATTAATGAATTTTCAGTGGCCAAAGATTTGGTGTATCCCTAAATATAATATATCACAAATATATAATTTTATTGTGAATGTATAATAAATAAATAAATATTATATTTATTTAAAATATATATATTTCCTTATTTCCTTACTTTTGTTGTATTTAATTAGTATTTTTAAATTTGATTTCATTTCATTTCAGAACCCCCTGTGCCAAACGGTCAACACTAATGTAAACTGAAAATGCCATTTTCCACCTATAATTTTATAGGTATTTTCATTTTTTTCCAAAAGAGAAGAGAGGGTGAAAAAACATTCAGGTGAGCCGTAGTCAAAGTTTAGAATAGCTTAATATTTTGCTTTGTGGATATCCCACTGACGTACACATATACTTATCTATGCATCAACCTCACATGCTCAATGGAAAGGTAAAGCCTGCTCAAATAAAGCACCGACAGGACATTTCAATGTAGTATACTTGTCTATGCTGCTTGCAATTTTGCTACTGTGCTGTCATGGCAACACTAGTAAAATGAAGCCTCTCAATTCGTTCACCGTCAATAAATTTACTGTCGATAATTTTTTTTTTTAATCAGCCTAGTTTAGTTAAGAGAAAATATTAAAAGTTTTACAACCTCATATTATTTAATAAAATAATTAATTATTAAAAAGCATTCAAATCCATAAGCCAAATGCATTCAAATGCATTTTTGGTTCCAGCCCAGAATTTTCATTTCGGTTCATCTTTAATTACATTCTATTTTAGTGAAGGGTTCATTTGTAATTAGACAGTAAAATTGAAAAGGCATTAAAAAAGTAGATGTGAATTAAGAAACCGACTACAGCTCATTATCATTCCCATTAAATGAAATACGGCATCAACCCTGACTAATGTCCTCTGTCAATATCATAATCCATATTTGTGTCATCAGTGGCCTGTCTGGGCCTGCAAAAGTGATTACCATCCCAGCACATCACCGAATATAATCCATGGTCTCATGTACGTGTTCATGGTATGCGGTAGTTACCTTGCTATTGTTAGACAGCCGCTGTTGTCGCTTTAACAGACTGATGGAATGGCCTTGGCCCACAGACAGCATAAAAGGGGGCAAGGAGGGGAGGTAACAAGGCTAACACTTAGTGCGGTGTATTAATACACAACCTCTGTGAATGTCAGGCATGTTTGTCCCCACATGGAATAGAAGAGATGACTGTATTATGGCTATTTCCTCTAAGCAACGCTCTTTAAAATAAAGGTTTAAAGGGGCTTTTAACAGCAATAAAACGTTTCATCTTTTTCCACACGTGACTACTGTGCTTCAAATTATGGGTTGAAAGTTCTGTTTGGGGGACTTCCATTTTAAATAACTGAAACAAATCATCTTAAATGGAAGAGTTGTGCTACAAATAATCCATTCAGTGAAAACTGATTGAGATGGGCATTTGAGGTTAGGTTTTATTTTTATGCACAAAACATTTTTACATGTAGTGTTTAATGTGATAATAGTATCATAAGCATATCTGTGGCCAGATCTCTTGACTTCACTATATTTTGTTTCGTCCGGATTGTTATTCCCTATAATACAGAAATATTCAACACATATCTAATATTGCTGCAGAACGGTTTTGATTTTTGGGGGGTTATTTATGGTGTGCTGATAGTAATTAGATAATTGTAATTGTAATTTAATTGTAGTTTGATTAAGGAACTGTGTGGAGAATGATTCCACCTCATTATACACATTGTTTTTTAAATCACCTCACTGATTGTTCACAGTTTAACAGAAGTTACTTCCATAATCAAAGCAAAGCATCATGGAGCAGAAAAAGGTGGAAAAAAACCTTTTGTGGAATGAAGAGATTCTATTGATGTTAAAGGGATAGTTCACTCAAAAATATAAATTTACTCACCTTTTTCTTGTTTCAAACCTTTATGAGTTTCTTTATTCTGTTCAACACAAAGAAAGATATTTTGGAAAAAGCTGGAAACCTCTAACCATTGACTTCCATAGTATTTGTCTTCCCTACTATGGATGTCAATGGTTACAGGTTTTCAGCTTTCAACATATCTTCTTTTTTGTTCAAGAGAAGAAAAAAACGAAAAAGATTTGGAACCACTTGAGGAGGAGTAAATAGTGAGTAAAGTTTTATTTTCCCTATCCCTTTAATGGTTGTTTGTGAAAACGTCTATGAAGAGTGAAGGCCCTCTATATAATGCCACAATGAATAAACAGGCTTTGCAATCGCTCTATTATAAACAATGTTTGCTTTTCAAGCATGATCATATGCAGTGGGGGAGTTGCGTTTATAATATGTTTCTAAAGAAAGAACGCACATTAGCCTTTGTGTTGGTTCAGTGTCATCACAAGCTGTTAGTGATGTATAAAGAGATAGCAGCTTGGCCTTGCTCTGCAAACCACAGCATCCAGAGGGCTGCAGGCAGCATGAAAACAGTGTGAACAGGCGTCAATCAGCAGACATTTTCAGCAGTTTTTTTAGTGCACACTTAACACGCATACAGTGGTTCTCAACAGGCTGTTGGTCAAGCATCTATCAACGCAGGAACTCAACATGAAGATCCTTGTTTAGTTGTAGAATGACTCTAAGAGCAATTTTGATGCTATCATGCTGGTTTTTAAGGTTTTAGGCCCTTTTAAACAACATTCGATGAATACGCATGATCTATAGGGTAATGGAAATCATCACTATTTGTTCCGCAGGGCAACTTTTTCTTTCAACAGGTATAAAGAGAAGGCTGTTGGGCAATTTCTGCAGACCTTGAGTTAACTAGACAAAGGCTCTCCTGGTTTATTTACCCTTCAGAGGAATTACTTTCAGGCCCAGAAGGAGAAGCGATCACTCACAGTCAGCACACTGAAGGGAGGGTGAAGTTTACAGATGGGTGGTAAGTGGGATTTACCTGTATGTGTGTGTGTGTGTGTTTGACTTGGAGCATGGTGCGCACAAAGGCAGGTATGGGTTGCATTCTGAGTGAGTGTGAATGGGTATAGGACTTATTTGAGGAACAGGTCTTGGCAAGCCGCCCTGCGCAGTATTGATGGACTCAGTGAAAGATCTTAAGCAGCGCTGTCACGGGCAGACCAATGATGTGGCTTTTTCCCTGCTGCAGGTAAAACTGAGCTAATCCTCTTTTCTCTCCAAACTAATTGAAAGCAGGTCAGCATTAACAAGAGATCTGACACTATGCTACACCTTCAGATGGAGGACCGACGACAGGATTCATAAAACAAAAAAGGAGAGGTCAAAGAGGGACATGAAGCATGGGAAAACCAGGGAGATCTACAGAATGGGTGACATATGTGTGTCTCATCATTTTTTTTTACACTTTAACAATGAATAGGTGATGCAAACCTTTTGCAATATGTTAATACGGATGTGTTCCTGAGCATATGAAGAAATAAAATCCATGATATTTTAGGTTTTTCATAAGAGGACAACTTCAAAATGAATTTCCCAATCAATTGATATAGTAACAGTAGAACACTTATAGAAATTTATATTTATAGAAACATATGCATTTTTCCCATATAATAAATATTACACAACTAATATAACTATTTATAAACTGAATAATAAGATAATAAAAGAATAAGATATAGAAAAATCAGGATTAAGTATTAAATATATGAATTGATTATCAATATGTCCAGATGGACAGATAGATGGTATTTTATTTAAAGACTTTTAAATGTTATCTATCTTGATATGGCAAATTCTTTAAATTTTAAAAAGTGTTTAACAAATTTTAGTATAAAGTTATATTAACAACCTTGTCATAGCAGAAAAGTTACCCATTTCATAAAATCACCCATATCATTTTTTTTTTTTATGTGGGACCATATAAACCAGTGTTAAGAACCAAAGATCTATCAACTAAAGAGCGATATCCAAACATTCATTGAGCTTTCACTCCCACACGCATTTGCACACTCACAAGGCTTCTCCAGCATTGAGCGCAGAGTCCCAGAATTCCTCGGTGCCTGCTGGCTCTTGTCCCTCTACACTTGTCACACTGAAATTCACCCACTCGAATGTTTTAAAGTCTTCTGAAGAGTCTCTTGCAGGCCTGTTAGCACGGGGGAAGTGTCAGGTGACAAAGCCGGGCTTAAGGACTCACAGGGGGCCTCCTGGCCCTCTCCACTTCACTCTGTCCTCCACACAATGGCTAATTGGAGAGATCTACGGGGTTCAAAGATTCAGGGTTTAATCAGTATTTAGCACCATCTGGCTGCACAAACTCCTCCTCCTCTTCTTCTATATCCCTGAATTTAAGACTTCCTGCTCAGGTTCTGGACCTTCAGGCCTTTCAAAATAAAGCTAGGCAACTAGAGACCAAGACACAGCTGTAAAGCTTAAATGTTTTATTTATTCCTGAAGTGCATTTGGGGGAAAACGCACAGTCTTAAGTCTCAACTTTTAAATGCCAAACAGATGTAAGGCACGTTAAGGAACGTGAAAAAGTCTACTCTTATTTTATCTTCAAGCTACAGTAAATTCCCACGCCGAAGGATCCAGTTGCATACACTGTTGACCAGACCCCATATAGAGTCTGTACTGTCAAGTCTCTCCCTCGCTTTTTCTTCATGTGTTTCTGAAGACGCTGTCGCTTCTGAAGCCTAATGAGGATCTGTGTGCTGTGCGCTGGCATATATGTGGGTTGTCGTGCCTTTCTTTCCGCCAGTCATTCCTGCTGAGCCATTTAACACCATTTCGACCAAACACGTCAACCGGGAGACAAACACACCTCTTACTGAGGACAAACTCTGCATGTTTAGCCATTTTCCTCAACAAATCCGAATGTAAACAGATTGAATGAAAAGAGCTTTAGTGAATTCCAGTTCTGTGAAGGACATGAAAATGCCAACATGTGTTTAAAATGACAGCGGGCTGAAAGAAACACCATAGCATGCACAGAAAGTGCTTAGTCTTTTTAGTGCACTCCTTTTTTTCTGAGTCTAGACTTGTCACTCAACAGGTAGAGATAAATAGCTCTTTTTCTATGCAGATTTAAAGGCTTAAAGGATTGTTTACACTGTAAAGTCAACCAAAAACAATGTACCACCAGTAATGGGTGAGAACACCACATGTGACGCTCCGAACCACATTAAAACAGGACAGAATGCCATAGACTCCCAGCTTTAAAGCAAATCCCTGTGCATGTTGTTAGGCATTGTTTAGAGTAAACATAATCATCTCCATTTCACAGCACTATCATCTTCCTCATCTAAGAGGATTTGAAATACGAGACCGGGAAGTCGGCTCAGGCACCTCTAGGCTGCCAATGTTTTTCACTGCCTCACAAATGAGTGTCAGGCAGCCTTCCAAACACAAACACATTCCCCAGCACGTCCCGGCCTCCATTCACGCCTAATAAGCCGTGCTCCACACATACACTCGTAAGTTAACAGGAATCGATGCCATGAAAAAGTCTTAACTGAGTTGGAGACCAGACCGAAGGGATGAGCTCAGCATTGAGACAGAAAGCAGGCATTTTATCAATGGGCTATATGCTCTGGCCTCACGGGACCAGAATCCAGACGGAGAAGAGGAAGCCTCTTTTTTGCTTGTACTGTAGGTGTGGTAGAACAATACAGCACTGTTCCAAGTGTGAATGTTTCCTAAACCAACGGATCTGATGCCACGTCGCTACAGGCAAAAAAAAACAGGAAATGAGGAAGAAACCGAGGTATGCCAAAGACGAAGGTGCTGAAAAATTTGAGGGTGTAATGTCAGCGTGATTCAGTGTTCAAGCGATGTGTACGGCTCAGAATTTCCAGTAATTTAACTCTAGGAGTGACCTTGTATGAACGCTCGAAGATGAATAAAGGTATGCGAGGGTGCGAAAGGCTAAAAGAGTGAATAAGCACAATAGCATTCTTTTATCTGCATGAATCATGAACAGGCGTTTTAGCCGTGGCATACTGTGTAAATCAAATACTGCAGAGGTCTGAAAGCTTTAAAGGAACTACTCGCAAAAAAATGAGAATTGCTTACTCAGCTTCATGTCGTTCCGGCCATGGGTGTTTTTTTTAAAACTTGAAATACTACTATGATATACCTTAAGGCTGATTATGACGAACCGTGCATGCTTGATTGTTTGAAACGAACATGGGTACAAACAAAGTTTTAAAAGCTATGGATGAGGGGAAGGTTTTTAGTAAATAGCAGTGATATATGATATATTGGTGCTCATACGGGTACTGGCAAAAAATGTTACATTTCAATGTCATTGGTCAAATATACTATAAAGAGTTATCAGCTACAGGTATTCCTCAATAAAATTGTGAATCTTCTACTTGTTAGGAATAAGATGGACTAATCTGTTATGAATGGAAGAATGTAAAAGATACTGCAGTGGATAAAATCTCATATTATAATATATATATATATATATATATATATTTATTTTTTTATTAATAATAATAATAATACTTTTGTTGTTGTAATAATGTCTTCAAACAAGATAATTATTATTTTCTTTATAGGTTTTGTTTTCATATCATATACTTATCTTGTATTTACTTAAATACAAGGCTAAGCTAATTGTACAGTATATTAATTTTGATAATGTTACAATGAGGTTGTTAGTTAGAACCTCCCTTTTTTTTTTTACTATTTTTTATTTTGCATTTCTAACAAAACATAATCATTTAGAACATTTAAGCAATTATTAGTTAGTTAATGAAGTATAAACTTATTTTTTCCAAATATATGAAATATGTAGAAAATAACATTCACCAAGATTAATAAATGCTGTAAAAAAAGGACTGTAAATACTGCACTAATGTTAACAATGAAAAGAGTTATCCGACAAAATTTCCAAATCAGTGCATGAAACTGTAATTGATTCATTCATTTTTAACAACTTTGCATTTTTAACAACTTTTCGAATCACTGAGCCCAGCTAAACCCTACACCTTTGCTTTACAACCGACAATCAATCGTGTTTGCAATTTCTATTAAGATGCTGTTTCGTCAACCAGATTTTTAATAATATTTTCATATTTCATTAAAAAAGTATCTTAGGTTATCCAAGATCACTATATTATGACACTTCAAATGTGGCATAAAGTCATAAAGACTACATTTACGCTTCATCATGTTTGGTGCAGCACTATTTTAGCTTCATTAGATAGAAAAAAAACAGCTAGAAAATACACTGTTCTGTATGAGTGAACTATTCCATTCAATGCAGACTGTGTAATTTTGAAATGGCAGCTATAGGGTCCCAAACACACCCACTCCTCCTTGAAAGGATTTAAGACAGGTGGACACAAACTGATAATGTCAATGACACATGAAACGGAGATTCGCTTATCTGTGCTATAGCTAGACTTCAGCTTGTTAGCGGACCTGCAAATGCGTTGCAGCCTCCGCACCGTTAAGGACTGACCCCCGCGTTTATCTTTGGTATGTGGGAATTTAATCTGCAGCCCAGGAGACGACCCTCTCCGCTGACAGTTTGTCTCTTCAGATGGACACCTCGGGCTGCTGGGAATGCAGGAGCCACCGATGAGCCCTGATTATGGTTCAGCTCAAAGTCTCATCTCTCCACACCTCCTATCCTGACCTAAGAGGACAAAACTCCTCACAGCCCCGAGGGAGACCAGCTGGCCCAACAGTTGCTCCAAAGCCAAGTCCTTGGAGATCCACGTTTAAAGGTCTCGTGAAATTAAAATAAAGTTTAAGAGGTTAGTTTTAGAATTTTAGCCTTAAGGATATTTCTATAAGCTAGTGTGCTCCAAAACAGTGACAAAATTCGCATTTAGAAGATACGAATATCCAAAGCTTGCAGTTTTTTTGATGTCACACTTTAGTTTCTCCTCAAATCTTTTGACCAATCAAATGCTCTTTGGTATCTGACATGCCCCGCCCCCTTCAAGACGCTTCTTATTTGCTTTTCATTTGATACGATTAACCACAACCACTCTCACTGGCAGAGCTGTGTTAAAAAAAAAAACGCTATTGGCTGTTCTTTTAAAAGGGGTGGAGCTACTATCTCTTCATGGTTCAGTTGAGATTACACCAAACATTGAATCAAAAAATTTCAAAGCACTTCAAGGGACCTTTATGCAAAAGTCACCTGATATTTAAAAAAACAAGAGGAATCTGACAAAAAAAGACCTATAAAAGTGAGTAAAACAGCCACAAACCACAAAATAGCAAATAAGCTCCAATTTCTACAAGACGCAAACCCAAATAAAACAACGACGTGCTTTCAAAGGGAAAGGATTGGATTCTTGTAAGGAATTCCACGGAGCAATAAAAAATACACTGAAGGCATGAAACAAACATGCATATACAGAAAACAACTTGACAGAGCAGCGTTAAAACAAGAGGCATTTATAAAGACACGCCAGACCTTTGCTTTCTGACAGATGGAGCGTCAATCCCGAAGGACGGTGCATTCGCTTCCTGTCTTCGACCTCTATAATCCTGGAACAAAACCGTCGACTATTGACATGAGGCGCGTCTACCCTCTTTCAGGGATCTCAGTATGGGATTTCTAGACAGACTGTACCAATGATTCTTATTCACACTACTTCTCTAGGTCTGTCTAAAAGTCACGTCCAGAGGGGAATTTGTTGGACTTATTTGATGAATGAGTCTTGAAAGTCTTGTTTTTTTTCTCCCACATTTACCCTCCCACTGTTTCTTTCTAGCTCTCTGTCTTCCGTTCTCAACAGTACTGTGCTAATGACCGCACCGCTTGCCGGTGCACGGTGGCTACCCATCAATAACTCCCCCAACACGCAGGTTCAGAGAGGGGAGCCAGATGAGCCTCTGGCAGTCGCACATCTGCTTTCCGCGTCTTTGTGGTCAGCTGGCGTTCCCAACACACAGCATTCTTTCAGGGAGAGCGTGGCATGGCTAATGCATGTTGTTGGGCTTGGGCTTGTTAGCGTGCGGCTATGGCCTTCTTATTATTTACAGGGCTTCCATATGTTTTTAGGGAATGAAGCTAACATGCTGCAGATGTTGTTTAACGGCAAACATGTTTTAGTGTTTTTTGCTAAACACGAGAATCGTATACTTGTTAGGGATATAAAATGGACTAATCTGTTATGAGTGGCAGAATGTAAATGGTGGTGCAGTGCAAAAACAATATCATATTATTCTACTAGTTTTTTTTATCATTGTAACAATGTATTCAAACAAGAAAAAAATCAGCACAGTTGGACAAGTTATTAAGACTTTTTCCATATAATATATATCCATTATGAGTGACAAATTGTAAATCTGCCACAGTGCAGCAAAAAAAACAACATTCTTAATCAGATTTTTGTTAAATGAATAGATCTTATTTGTCAACATACAGGGTGATTCAAAAAGAATACCACAACTTTTAGGATGATGCCACTCGAGTGTCTGCAGGCGGTCATATTAAACATCTATGAACTTGTTTTCTACTGAAAAAAAAACTTTAAGTACTCTTCACATTGATTAATAACCCAAGGTTCCATCATGTTTCTTTGATTAAATACAGATTTTCAAAGTTGTGGTATTCTTTTTTGAATCACCCTGTATTTGCGCTTCCTGTTTTGAAAGAAAACCTCACTAATCTGTATTAAATGCACACATAAACAAGAAAAAACATCATTTGCAGATAAGGTAGTAAAAATAAACGTTGTTTAAATTTATTTCTTGTATTTATTTTTACTTTTAAAATACATTTATCTTGTTTTTGCTGAAACGCTTTTGCTGATCAAACATATAACATTTGATAACGTGTTGTTAGTTAAATCTTTTATAAAAATGAACAACAATCTTTTAACAATAAACATTTTTTGTCATTTGAATTTTTTTAACAATACATTTGTTAAAATGCATTTAAAAAATGTCAAATTTAAAACATTTGTAGCAATTGTTGTTTAATAATAACAGTATTATCTTATTTTTCCAAATTAAGACAGAAATATGCAGAAAATAACATTGTCAAGATTAATAAACGCTGTAAAAACATGGTTAGTTTTTACTGTAAATACTGCATTAATATTAATCACTGAAAAGCGTTAACGTTTTAATTTATTTATTTTTTGTTTCTGCAGTGTGACAGACTCAAAATACACAAAGTCAATTACCCTTGTGCTTCGTGGGTGAATATTATTTATATATCAAGTGCTTATATGACAACAAAGTACATTAGGTATGAAGGAATGTGTGTTTTCTTACCTGAACAGGAAATTCCACAAATCACCCAAAACGAGGAAACAGAAACAGAAAGAGAGAGAGAGAGAAAAAAGAAATAGTTAGTCTATCAACTAATGCTTTTTTATTACATTTACATTTGTAACACAGATGTAAAACAGCATTACTGTTCCACCAAAATAACACACTAGTCTCATACAAGAATCTTATTGATATTAAAAAAGCATATGTCCGTCCGTATATCAGTCATTTGCCTCAAGAAAATTGCATAAGAGCAAATAAAAGACTGAATGACAAATTAACAACACTGCTGTTACTTAAACGGCCCATTACAGTCGCAGCACCATTGCGAATGGCGTTAAATAGTAGAGAGCCAGGAATTTTCGCTCTACTTCAATGCGTGGGTTAAAATCCCTTTTCCTTTGTTGCTCAAAGGCTAAAACTGTGACCCTATGGCACTTCATCCAGAGTGGATAGTTATGAGTCTGTGTCCATTACCTAAATGGAGAGCACTTGAGCTGTATTGATCAGGGCCTCTTTTCACTCAGCTCTACGTGATAACCCGATGGGTCAAAGGCTAATAAATCTGAATCATAAATGTTCATTCGATGACAGGGATAACAAGCCAGGCCGCAGACAATGGATGATGGACTTTTAGAGCTTCTATTGAATTGTCTCAGCACACTTGATGATTAAATGCCAGCAGGATGTCGGAGCTGAAGGGAAGCCACAACCTTCTGGTGACCGAGATCGGAAATCACTTAAATTCACTTTTAGTCAGGGTTTTGCATTTCATGGTAAAATGACACTTTATTGGGTTTGTTAACCCTAAAATAATTTGTGTTATAATAAACATTATTACACAAATTCATTACAATTACTTAACAATTATAAAATAAATTGATATTTAATAATACGATTTCTATAAGTTCAGTATGATTTTGTTACATATGCAATGGAGAACTATAATAATGGAATTGAAAACATTGGAATACTGGTTTCTTCTGGGAGAATTTAATATCTATAATAGTTCATGTTAAATAGTACATAATATTTTTAGAATACATATATAGTTATAAAAAGTACAATACAATCATGATTATTAAGTATATTTAAATATAACTACATAAATAATAATATAATAAACATAATTGAAAATACTGTGCATTATTATAATCATCACAATATTCAAAACTTTGAAGAATTAAAAAATTCACCCAAAAATATAATATAATATAATAAATTATAATATAATATAATATAATATAATATAATATAATATAATATAAT
>CAIGQW010052715.1:4069277-4087349 GCA_903798125.1 Danio choprae | reverse complement strand
TATATATATATATATATATATATATATATATATATCACATTTTAGTTTAAGCTTTGTGATATATGAGCTTTTTCTTTTCTCAAATTAAGATTTCAGTTATGTGTCAGTTTAATTTTAACAATTGACTTCAGGTTTATTTTAATAACTGAACACTATTTTGATAGCTTTAGTTAACAGTCTGCTTTTCCCATTAACTCTCATGAATGTGTCAAGGAGAGGAAGGAAGGACATGTGAATTTTCATTGAAAAAAGTACTTGCATTTCACTCTATTCCCTACTGCATCAGAAGACCAGGTTTATTGGGTTATAAAAACACATGAGTCAAATCATCCTTTTTAATCATCCATGACACTTTACTTTGCTTGTTTTATGGATGGATAATGATTTTGTTCCAGAATGTTTGACCAAATTCAACATTTGTTGTTACGTTCATCAACCTAATGTAATTAAACATTGCTCAAGTAATATTCTTTTATTAACCAACTGGTTAAAGAACATTTATTCCAAGTGCAGCATATGGTGTAAATGACTTATTAAATAACTTGGCAAAAAATACACTAAATTCATTTATGAATTAAATACCATATGGAGAAAAATCTTAAAATATTGTGCATTAAAAATAACATTCAGAAATAAAAGAGGTCAAATCAGCCGATATGTAAACGTTCAGAGTAGATGTCAACTAAAACAAAATCAATAATTCCAATCAAAATGTTAAAAAAAAAGAAATCAAAGCACTAATGAGGCATTTATGACAGTAAATGATTTGTAAAAAAAGATCAAATAACAGCAACGTTTAGCCTGTCATCATAATGCAATGATGAAATATCAAGTTGTAGTAGTTCTTTGCACGGTTTTGCATTCCCTGTCCTGCTTTCCCTGTTCTCTTTTTGTCTATGTAAACATCTGCTTAATGGACATTTGACAGACAGTGTTTGTGTTTCTTATCTTTTGCGGTGTGATGAAACTTCAATTATTTTTGTCTTTCTGTCTTGTTTTTGTATTTTTTATTTTTCAAAGAAAAATGCATTGTGTCAGTGCATAGCTGCTTAGGACTGTATTTTAAAGACAAAGACGCGTTGAGTTCTTGTGTTTGCGCACACTATCAATCGACTGAGCAATTAACTCTGTGTGGATGCTAAATGTAGATGGGAAAAAGTATACTAGTGGTGTGGTCCTTCAGAGAGCTCACATTCGAGTGCTTAATCAGATTCATTGTTAAGAGATAGTTCATAAAAAAGAAAATTTACTTACCATTTACTCTCCCTCAAGTGGATCCAAACCTTTATGTGTTTCTTTCCTCTGTTGAACAAAAAAGAAGATATTTTGAATAAAGCTGAAAGCTATCACTTTAGGCAGTTGGGTAATTTTTTGCTATTGTCATTATCTGCACATTGTCAATGTGTCTAACAATTTAAACCAAAACTGCAATTTTGTGGCAAACCAAAAGTCAAGGTATCTTTAGCTTCAATGTTGCAGATTTTAATTAAACTGTTAGAAAAGTTCTAGTTAGACACGAATTGTGTCAAAGACAATTTACAAGGATGAACAATGCCTAAAAACAAGTCTGATAACAACATTGTGTAGCATATTCATTATACCAGACAGGCAATAAAAAAGTATGATGGCGTGGTTCTAGTCAGCTCAAAATGAATCAGTTCAGTTCAATACAAATGTCAAGGTTGAAGACCAATCTATAACATACAAATGAATCCACAACACCTGAAAACAAATAGCTCAGCAGTAGCTTGTTCATTTCATTCTAGAGCCTGTCTCAACTCAAGTCCACATAATCTACCACAATTTTCTAATACTCAACACATTTTCATCAAATGATGTTGATCATTTGAGTTTCATACTGGGTTTGTAGCAACACAAGACTATTCCTTTAACCACATTCTAAACTAGGATACTACAGTCAAACCAAAAATCTTCAACATTTCTCACAATATCAGCTTATTTCCTATAGTTTAGTATGAAATGCTAGTAAAATGGTAGTAAAACATGATAAGAACTCAGCTAAACTGTCTCAGAATTAATTCATCTTTATTATGTCAGATAATTTTATAGAAAGTATAGTATGTGAAGGATTACAAGTAACCAAGAATAACTCAGACAACTGTTACTATGACAATATTTACTATCAACACTGTACACCTTATCCTCAACGACAGCCTGTAGTCTCTACTTTCTACCAGCTTCATGAAAACCTCACTGCACCTTCTTCACTTCTTGTTGGTTTTAAGCCCACTGGATAAAACATTTTTGTTGATAATGTCACAGTTTACTTTATTTTGCTATCCTTAGTTACACAACTGATTTATAGTGTCCTGCATCCATGGCAAAATATTAAAAAAATGAGGTTACACTTTACAATCAGGTTTCATTAGTTAAAGAGGACCTATTATGCAAAAATCACTTTTATAAGGGGTTAAAACACAGTTGTGTGGTGACAGTCACACCATCACACCAGCTTCTAATGGTAAAAATGTACTAATACATTTTTTTATAATCACACTTCATAAAAACAGTCTGCAGAAACACTTTGATTGACATTCTCCCTTTGTACGTGTCATCACAGTGGGAAAGCCCCGCCCATTAGTGACGATCTCTCCCTCATTAGCATAGGACATTAGTCTTGTTTTTGAGTCTGCCACTATGCTGACACACAGGCATTTGAAGCTCCACCCTCTTTTGAAATAAGGGGCGGGAGAACAGGAGAACAATCTCATTTGAATTTAAAGCGACAACCACCAAAATGGCACAATTTGGATCAAAGCCTAAAAGGGGCAGATCCAAAGAGTTATAAAACATTATTTGTGTAGTATTTTGAGATGTAATTTTACATACGCACTTTAGGGACATCGGAGACTTATTTTACATCTTGTAAAAAAAGTGGTATAATAGGTCCCCTTTTATTGTTAGCCTACTTAATATGTTTACTGATATGAACTAATAATGAACAATTCTTGAACAGCAATAATTAATCATAGTTCAACATTTTCTATTGCCTAATTGCAATACAATTCATATTGGTTACCTACAGTTAATGCACTATGAGTTAAAATGAACAAGGAAACTGTGTATTCATTAACTTACAGGAACAAAATTGAGCAAAGACTGTAATAAATGTATTGTTCATTGTTTGTTCATGTTAGTAAATACATTGACTAATACAATAGGGCTGCGCAATATATCCTTTCAGCATCGATATTGCAATGTGTGCGGATCTGCAATAGTCACATTCACAGGATCGGCAACATCATGTTGGTATTAATATAAAATGTCTAATTTAGTAGGTTTTAATAGTGTGAAAGATGGTTTATTTGGATGTGTTTTTAAGGCCTGTGACTGTAAGATTTCCAGTGTATTTAAACCATTTGGGCACAATAAATTACAAAGTTTGCTACTTCAATAAAGAGTAATTGTGTTTAATTATTTGTACTGTGAAGGGTGTGATTTTACATTTAATTATTGAGTTTCTGAACATTTATTTAATTTGTATCTTTTTCTATTGTTTTCATCTGTGCTTGAATTTTTTTTGTAGAAATTAAAGAGTTACTAGAGTTACTCAACTAATCTTGTGCAATTACATTCATATCGCAATATATATAGCAGAAAAACAGAAAACAGTAATACCTGTTTTTATTTCCAATATCGTGCAGCCCTATAATACAGCATTGTAAAGTGTTACCAAAAATTATATCAACATTTTTTTTATTTGACTATCACACCCCATATCCAAAAAAAAACACCTTTTCTCCTCACTCTCTGACAAGTTTCAGAATCAAACAGTGGCTGTTCTTTGCATTAAACTATAACTCCCCTCTCTGCACTGTGGCTCCTCGTAACATCTGGGTAGATATGATGGTGTGCAGAACAGTAAGCAGCTGGTGTCTCAGTGTAGTCATGTCACGGGTGAGCACCACTGACCTTTCTATCCGACACACAAGAAAAAAAAAAGCACCGCAAGGTGACCACGGCCCGTCCAGTGAGCATCAAACACGACAGAAGCGCAAATTACCGGTGGCACAGAACCAGCCGCTGTCATGCCATGAAAGCTGCTGTCATTTCTTTCTGACTTCTCTCATCTCATTACTAATCTAGGAGCTAAACACTGCTGACACGGAGAAATGATTTATTGGTTGCTTGATGCGTTTAATAGCTTCCTTATTAAGATTTACGACATCTGTCAGGCCTATGATTCATTAGTTTGAACCGTTCTTCTAAGCACAACTTGGACTAACTCACAGATCAGTGTTGATGTGCTTGACTTTTTTTTTTATAAAACCGAAGTGCAAAGAACTACTATAAATGTATTAAGTATTATTAAATTTCCTTCAAAAATATATTCTTACTGACCCCAAACGTTTAAACGGTAGTATATTTGTATTTTCTAGATCATCTTTAACTGAACTTGATGTTAATTTAGAATTTACAGTAACACTTTACAATGTTTTATTTGTTAACATTAGTTAACTATATTAGTTAACAGTAACTAACAATGAATTAACAAATAAATGTTATATTAGTTAAGCATGGGGTGGCCCAGTGGTTAGCACTGTCACCTCACAGAAAGAAGGTTGCTGATTCAAGTCCTGACTGGGCCAGTTGGCATTTCTGTGTGGAGTTTGCATGTTCTCTCCGTGTTAGCATGGGTTTCCCCTGGGTGCTTCGGTTTCCCTTACAGTCCAAAGACATGCGCTATAGGTGAATTGAATAGACTAAATTGACCGTAGTGTATGAGTGCATGTGTGAATGCGAGTATGTATGGTATTTCCCAGTACTGGGTTGCGGCTGGCTGAATTAGTTTATCCAAAGCCTTTAGCTGTGCAGTTCCCTGGAAATAATTGCACACCTTAAAATACTCATCAGCCAATCAGAATCAAGCACTCAGTCCCGTAGTATAAATAAGGGACAATAATTAACAGATTGCCGTGCGTTGAAGCATTTTAAACTAAGAACCGCCATATGCTAACCAGACATTGTCACTTGACAAGTTATAGGCAACTTAAAACTATATTGCTCTTGGAAATTTGACAAAAAAAATTATCACAGGCAGACCGAAAAAGAGAGAGCTTTTGCGGGGGAATATCTGGGGACATATCTCATAGTAACATGTTAGCTACCTCTTTGCTAATATTTGTTAGTATAATAGCATGTTGGTTGATCTCCATTGGCTCCCTGGTGAAGCCCATGTCAGTTTCCATGAGACCACAGAGAAAAATGAACACTCAACTGTCCCTGAGTGACTATGGTCACTACTAATGTTTGAGAAGAGGGCATTTATTTCAAACTGTGATCAAAACTGACTGGAACAACCAGTGCATTAAATGGCTTTATTGTACATCAACTTCCAGCCAATTAGAATCAAGAATTTCAACAGACCATGGAATAAGTAAACGTTAATGCACTACAAACGTAAACAAAAAAGTCACTTATAACAATAACAAAGATTAATACATTCTGCATAAAATATTGCTTATTGATAGTTTATGCTAGCTAATGCATTTTGTAACAAATAAAACCGTATTCAATGTGACACTGTAAAATTTTGATGTAACATTACATTGAAAAGGAAATGTAAATAATACATACACTGTAAAAATTGCTGTAAAATTTACAGTTTGGGTTTACTTAAAAAATTACCAATTTTGGTTGCCAGTAATATGGTCAAATGTACAGCTTGTTTGTAAATTTTACAGTATTACTGGCAAAATTTACAAGCGCACTGTCACTATAATTGCCAGTAATACTGTAAATTTTACAGCAATATCTTTATAGTGATATACTACCAAATATTTTGGAGTAAACAAGATGATGTTTTTGTAAGGAATTTAATAATACTCAATAATTCAAATGTGTACTTTGAGAAGCATAATTTGGACTAAGGGGCGACGCGGTGGCACAGTGGGTAGCACAATCGGCTCACAGCAAGAAGGTCGCTAGTTTGAGCCTCGGCTGGGTCAGTTGGCATTTCTGTGTGGAGTTTGCATGTTCTCCTCATGTTCGCGTGGGTTTCCCCCACAAGTCCAAAGACATGTGGTATAGGGAAATTGGGTAAGCTAAATTGTCCGTAGTGTATGTGTGTGAATGAGTGTGTATGGATGTTTCCCAGTGATGGGATGTGGCTGGAAGGGCATCCGCTGCGTAAAACATATGCTGGATAAGATGGCGGTTCATTCCGCTGTGGCAACCCCAAATTAACAAAGGGACAAAGCCGAAAAGAAAATGAATGAATGAATGAATTTGGACTAACTCACAGATCTGGGAGGGTCTATCGAGGTCTGAACTTCAAGTTTAATGTTGCATGCTCTGATATCACAGGGTACATTTTCTCTTTCCTTTGTTCCAGTTTGGGCCACATTGCTGGAAGTGAGCGGTTGAGGCTCATGTTCCAGAGGGTCTTTATGGAGTCAGGGGTCAGTGCCAGACTCCTGATGCGTGGCATAATAATGAGCTGCCTCTTCACTCACCCTGTCAGGATGCATTAGTACTGGAACGCCTCACGCTCTCTCTGTTCGGTTTGCACCTACAGGGTCCCATTTTATCCAGGCAAAGCCGGTCAGCTGGCTTGGTTTGCATCAAAGATTAATTGGCTGTTAAAACTGTGAATTATGACTAATCCCTGCTATACGATCTGTGCTGCATTTCTGGCTAATCCCAGAGATGTAGCAGTAATCCACGCTGCAGTAAACATGGGGAGGTGGATTAATCGTCCAGGCCTGTACTCGAGGGTGGCCTGCGGAGCCTGGACATTGTCAGGTCGCTAGCGTTTCGTGCAAAGGTCGTTTTATAGTTTCACTCTCTCACGGAAAGTACAGAGCAAGGTTAATGTCATAAAAAAAACAGGAGACAATTATTTTAAAACTGAATTTTATACTGAAATGGAACAATTGCGTAGTGGTTGAGGAAAATGTAAAAATCTGATAAAAAAAAAATATATATATATATAATAATAGTTTTTTTTTAAACAATGCACAATTAATACAACATTTAATTTATATTTATAATTATATACAAATAGATACAATTTCAAACAAACTAACTTAAATGTACTACAAGTAAGGTGTCTTTGTTGAAAGCGTAAATTACAGTGTTTGATTTTATGCTGTTTTTCAGAATTCTATGATAAACGATAATAAGAGTTCATAGTTTATTTGCCATTTTATTTGGTATATGAAATTATAAATGTTTGTACAAAGTATTTTTAACAATTAATCTTAACACTCTCAAACATTAAAGGTGCAGTAGGTGATTGTCTTCAGAAACATTTTTGTTGTGCTGGTTGAAAGTCTCTTCACATTCCAATAGTAATGATTAAAACAAATGATCTAAATGTCTTTACATGTATTTTTATATTCTAGGTAAGGCATGAGACTAAAAAATTTTCATCCAATTAAAAATTGTCGGGCCGACAATTCCCATAATTCTGATAAGTAGCCCAGTCTGTACATCTGCACATCTGTTCACGCAGATCCGCTATTGCGCATGCACGCACGCCATGTTCACAACATGTGCACATGAGAGAGATGAGAGCGGTAAAAACAAACTCTGAATCAAAACTATTTTAAATCCTGAATCAATATTGGAGTTACTTTAGCACGCTGGAGAAAGAATGACACCATGGCTGAAGTATTTTTTTTTGACAGGTAGTCATCTTTAAGGTGTGTGTTCGTGATTTCAGAAGGCGTGGCTTTGGACAGCAGAGGAGGGACTGTGTTTCAAAGACATTATGCTAACCGGTTAGCATTGTGGCAGATCACCTACTGCACCTTTAAAATAACCATTATTTGTATTGTTTTTAAAAACGCAATGCTATTTTACAGTTTACAGTGACACTTTATGTTTGATTTCTTGACATTAGTTGACTATAATCGCTAACAAGAACTAACAATGAATTTTATTTGAACAAATAATACATTTATTTTTAGTTAGTTTCAACATTTACATTACAATCCATTAACTGTGCTTGTTAGCATTAATGCACTAGCAAAAAGATTTTTAAAAATTATCACAAACCTTTAGAGTTTAAAGTTTTAAAGTTTACTTTTAAAAATGAAGTACTGTAATTTAAATTCTCAGCGTTGATAACAATAAATGTTCCTTCAGCAAAATAGTCATATTCTGTGACACAGGAGACAATAATAAATACAGTTTAAAATTCAGCTTAGACAGTAACAAGAATACATTTAAAAATATATGAAATAGCTATTTTAAAAAACAACACAATATATGAATTTTGTATTTTGTGCATTTTGTACACAGCACCTTATAACTTGTATATTTATAACACATATGTACATACGACTCAACATCCAGAGCTTTTTGACTAATTGCATCTCTGTTTAATGTGTGTCGTCTTTTTCATATTTATTTCCGTGTTGTCACTTGTCACTTTATGTACACTGGAAGCTTCTGTAGCCAAAACAAATTCCTTGTGTATGTAAGCACAATTGGAAATAAAACCGATTCTGATTCTGAATATTACAGATATTATTTTTCATCAAAGAAATGGTGAGCAAAAGTGATTTCTTCCAAAAACATGACTCCGAACGTTTAAATGATATAGTATATTAAAGCATTAGTCAAAGGTCTAGAAAAAGAAGTGTTCGCAGGCGTTGAAGGTGATGGTAAATGTATGCTGACCTAATGCATCAAACACGTTGAGCTCAGTGGGGGGAAAAAAAATCACCTCGACTTGCACAGGTGACAGTTTCACTCACCCAAACCAAACAAAGCCTCCCACTACCATATGTGTGCACCACATCTACACATATTACATATATGATCTAAAACAAACACACACATACTTCCACAAACACACAACGAGCTCGCTTTCATACTGTAAAGCAGTTTACGAGCACCGGCCGAGTGCAGTTTTAGTAGCGGTGAAATGGTCATTCTCCATCTGTGCTCCCAAGAGACCCGGAGAAAAGGTGTTTTTTTTCCCTGCTTTTTTAAGTGTGCTGCTTTTTCTTAAAGCAGCAACTGCAGAGACGTGCTCTGTGGGATTATAGAGACATTCTAATGAGACCACGGGGCCGACACTGGATCACATCAAGGGCCCCTTTCACTTCTCAATGCCAATCTTTTGTGGAAACAGCCACTCTGATATGGAAGAGTAGTGAATGTGGTGGCTAAAAAGGCGGAGGAATGGAAAGGGTTACTGTGATTAGTGCGGGAGATGAGATTTATGGTCTCCAGAGACCTGTCCGTAATGATATGTGAGAGGAAGAGCGCCTCATTACAATGCTATACACCGCCAGGCTGGTCATGGGCCTCCATCTTTCACAAATCCAATAACCACACAGGAGTGAAGGCGAGACTGGCTGCATGCGAACATGAGTGGAGGAATCAAAATTGTGAATTGCAAAATGATTGCGGGAGCTGAATTCAAAGGAAATCTCGGAACGACTGAAAGCTGGGTACGATTAAAGAGAAATAAGCATGTATTAAACAAACAGATGTTATCAGAGAAGCAGTAGCGTTTTTTTTTTCAATTGAGTTTTTGAGCCAAATTCAACATATGACTCCAATATTGAAACTAAAAAGAGGGCGAGAAGGTAATCTTAATCTAACCAAAATATACAGGTTTATCAAACATAACAAGCTTTTGTTTATGAAGCACCGGAAGACTGTTAAAGAAAATATTAAATAATTAAGCCCAAAGTTAAGCGTTTATGTAAATATTTCATTATATTATATATCACAAAACTATGGTTAAGTTTATGTCTAATTTCCCAAGTGAATCTTTCATAAATGACAATTAACAGACAATAATGGTCCTTGGCAGTAATTGGCTAACTTTTTCCCAGAAGCATACTGTATTTAGCACAACAGTGAGGATCTGTAAGTAAAACACTCTTAATTTTCTCCATAGGGAAAGGAATTTGTAACAGTAATCGATAAACCTTTATAGTCCACATGAACTGGAAGTTGCTGAGCCTTTTTGCAACTTATATGGAATATTGAGTAGGGGGCAGGGTTTTTATTTTGTGCACTCATTCACTCATAGCAATCTAAGAGTAAGAGGGGCGTGGTTAAGAATATTGCTATGGAAGCCACTAAGTTGACATCAGCAGAGAAGGACCGCTACTCCATGTGGTAAATGTGGAAGAAAATGATCGGACTTTGATTAAAGATTACCAAAAAATATGTTTAGTTTTTTTCTGTGAATAACTTGCATGGATTAAGTGTTCACCTAAAAACAACAATGTGTGCTAGTAAAATATACATTGTACATTTTGATTTCACACTGACTTTAAAGTCAGACCTGCTGTTTTAATCGAATGTACTTATTTTTGCTCAACTCATTTGTTTGCATTATTTTAACTTTTTCCATTAATTTAATAGCAAAAATGCTGAAAAACTACCACCAAAACATAAATTTAGTGCTGCCCACTTTCATGAGATTTGCTCCTTATGATAAACAACAGAAATTACCTTTTTATAATAGAGAAAATACTTAAACAAAACTTAAATTTAAGCAAAATAACCAACAACTTCATTTAAGTATTGTTAATAATTTAATTACTGAACAATTTATTTATTAGGATAGTTTGGTACCCCATAACTTTTAAGATTTAGAACATCGTTGCGCAAGAAGGAAATCTTTCAGACAAAGCAAAAGCAGAGTCGAGTCAGTAGCTCTGATGATCCATCACTAAGAGGAAATCTCTGAAAATATTCACAAACTGTGAACAAAAAAAATCACATTCAATTGACTCAGTTGCTGACGCACAGTTTATGATAGCACTCAATCTACCCCATTTACTCTTTATGAATATATCGCCCCTTCCCATTGCGAATGGTCCAATGAATAAATTACAGCAAATTATGCAGATTGTTTGGCCCAACAAGCTGACAAAAGGTTTTCTTTTCCAACAGGCAATTGTATGAATTTGCCAAATATTAACAAAGCAATTACAGAGGTGTATGGCGTTCTCTCTTAAAAAAAAAAAGAAATCCAGGAAAGGGTGAAGGGAGGTCATGGTGAAGTCAATTATGTTTTATTGTGCCAGAGATATTATTAACAGCAAAGGTTATCTGTTCTGTGTTTTCATGGTTTTGTTAATAGCCCCAATGGCAAGCAAAGCAGACAGCAAACATACGAAGACAAACATCTATCATCTTGAACAGCGGCGACAGAAACTCTGAAGTGCCTAAAGCCAACAGACAATTGATCGTAAAAAAAGAGCGACCCGTCAGATAACTAAAAGCCTGCTTTTCTGTTCTCCATAAAGACTGAGACATGTTACGGAGTTCAGATGTCTCACCGCCAGTCAGTATAAAAGCAACCTCTTGCCCTTTACCATGTGGCGGATCATTCAGAAATGACCCTGTACTATTTGCCCACTTGGCATGGCGATGACCCCGGTGGCATTTACCCCCGTCCCAGTGAGAGCAGAGGCTGCCATTTAGCGCCACCATAATGACTGTGGTATTTACCCAGGGTTGTAGGATTTTATAATGGCTGCAAGCTGTTCATTGGGCAAGACGGATAAGAGACTGGCTGATGTCATGCCCTCCCCTGAGTGCAGAGACAATTATTTGTTAAGGGGACGTTGGCGTCGAGCTGAGCGCATCAGGGCGGAAAAAAAAAGCTCCCCGGCACCCAAGCTTTGAGTGATGGACAGTTTCCCCTGCCTCCCTGGAGGTCCCTGATGGATGTGGATTGGTTTAATGAGCCTTTACAGACGAATCCGATTCATGGCGCATATTTTATTCACATATCCGGCGCTTTCGTTGATTCATTCGTCACAATCCACAGCGCACCTTGGCACACACACACATAGAGAGTGAGAGAGAGGGGAGAAAAAAAGAAATAACGCACCAAATATGGCATGGAAAATACATTTGAGTTCATAGAATTTTCTCATCTTCAGTGTCAGGGACGCTCTTCGTTCAACTGCACTCCTCTGAACTATTTCTGAAGCAGATTGGCAGACGAAACATCTCAATGATTACAATAATACGTGTCTTAGTCTGCAACAATGAGATTGGGCTCCGAGTAAAGACACTCTCGGCGATCAATATCAGCCCTCTGTTAAAAATGACTGTATTGATCTTGGCTACCTCAAGCTGTTTTACACATTGAGCCTGAACAAATCTTCCAAGCTGCAACTATTGAAGATCCAGGCTGAATATTGAAAACTTTTTGCACTCGTTTCCAGCATGCGAGGAGGACTCCTGTTGTTTTTACCCCCGTAAAAAAGCCAAATTTATTTGACATTTATTTGAAGTGTGGCATACAGCCAAGTTGGTGGATATAACCGCTATATCACGAGCAGACAGGGGTTATAAAGCCATCCATTGAGTGACATGCTTGTTAAACATCCATTACTCGTCTACTCAGGAGAATAACATTCAATTTACCTACGGCTCGGCAGAGATGCGGCTATGGAAATTGAGTCTTCCAACACAGCGGCGATTCAGGCATTTGCTAGATAAAAAGTGTTTCTCCTGACAGCCCAAGCATGATAAACATGTGAAAAATGGCTTTAAGGAGACAGAAAGTACAGGTTTAGCAAGCTAAGGGATGATATGCAGAAGTTAATTTGGTTAATTGGAGAGTAATAGGGACTTTAACACCTTTTAAGGTCTTTGAGTCGATACAAGTGTGTGTGTGTGCGCGTTTAAGTCTGTGAGCGTTCGTTACTTGTGACAGCCAGCAAAGAGAGACCATTCTGCAGACTGACACTTGAAACAAGGTGCAAAACAAAGAGCCGGCTCTCTCTTTCTGCCGTAATTAGAGTGTGAGAGAGCAGTGAGCAGAAACAACATGTCACAGGTATGCTTCATTTAGCAGGCTGTCCTCTAATTAACAGGCCACCGCAGCACTTCAGCCAGATCTCAGCACAAGGCAATTAAATATTGCGTCTGATATTCTCCAGAGTTTAATCCCCAGATCTGCTTGTTACTTGTTGATTTCACACAGTGGCCCAATCAGTTCAGGTATTTATGTAGCATGACAGCAGTACGGCACCAAACAGCTTTTCTGTTCGCCTCGCTGTAAAAACAAGTCAAAGTTTTTGATAAGTGAAAAATACACTCGAAAGTTGATGTCGCAGTTGTTTATATCTAAATATTTGATCTACAATACTAAACCTTACATTATTTTAACATGGGAAAAGGTTACTTATTACAGTAAACTGAAAATAGAGGAATATTTTAAATAGTTTGCAAATTATATGGAAAAAATGCAATTTAAGAAGAAATAAAACTGCCATTCTTTAGTAATTTTTTTTAAGAACAATATAATGAAATCTGTATGCCTGTGATTGGTTTCAAACACACAGGGGCATTCAGGGTATACATCAATGCTCTCAGTGAATGTGCGCAATATACTGACACTGAGGAGAAGAAACTGCTAAATATTCCTTCATTTTCTTTCAACTTAGTCCCTTATTTATCAGGGGTCACCACAACGGAATGAACCGCCAACTATTTTTTTACGCAGCGGATGCCCTTCCAGCCGCAACCCATTACTGGCAAACACCCATACACTTTAGCATTCACTCACACACACACTCATACACTACGGCCAATTTAGATAATCCAATTCACCTATAGCGGATGTCTTTGGACTGTGGGACCCAGAGGAAACCCACGCAAACAGGAGGAGAACCTGCAAACTCCACACATAAATTCCAACGGGCCCAGCCAGAACTCAAACCAGCAACCTTCTCGATGTGAGGCAACAGTGCTAACCACTGAGCCACTGTGCCACGAACTGCTGAATAAAGTTATTTTTGTTTTATGTTCTCACAGAAGTATTCACAAATGTATAAATCCGATTGAACCACTGAAGGCATGTGATCTGTTTTTAGGTACCTTTCTGGAATCTTTGGTAACCATTGAGAATGAGAGCGCTCTCAGGCCCACGATGAACAAAATAATTAACAGAATTTTCATTTTTGGTTAAACAATTTAAGATGTTAAATTGCATTTTAAAACAGTTTTACTTTTGTGATGCATAATATAGCATATTGTATAAACAATTAAAAAATGTAAGTGTTATTTTCAAGCTATAGTTGACGCTTGTTCCCAGGGGCAAAATTATGTGATCGTCCCACTGACCATATGTGTGTGTGTGCATGACTAAGCAGTGGCATTAGCTCACATCTGACCCCAATCTCATGTTCTGGATGTGACGGCTGGAGCTAGCCTGTTATTTCCTAATCTCTGTGTGAAGCAACTACAGATCTTGACCAGAAAAAAGGGCTTCTTATCCTAAAATGTCCTGCCATATGCTTGTGAAGCTCCCAGACTGTACAAATAGCACAATGATTAGATTTGCATGATCTTTAATTGAATGACAAGGTCTGATGACCTGCATCACTATTGCCAGAAGTCATCTGGAAGTGAAGTCTGCTCAGGTCACTCTTGCTCAGTCAAATGAAATCTTGTGCAGGAGCAGCGGTATAAACAAAGAGACACATACAGGAGAATATTCTGGGTAATAAATGAGTTTCTCCTAAACTGTGAACAGTCCAAGCTAATTCATCTAAGCTGTCTCCACAAAGAAGAGTGTGTTTACAAAGTTTACAAAAGTCTAGATAATGAGGAATCATACTAAAATCTAGGAGGGATGATCCTAAAGAAACATTGTAACATTCTTATTTGATCACAAAATAATCAAAATACAAAGAGGACATTTGGAATGATAATATGATGTTTCTGCATGGTCCACTGTTGGTCATATAATAACGCTCTCGATATGACTTTAGGGGGATGTTGCATATGGGTTGTTTTATAGTCATATACGAATGTTGCAAGGATGACATTTGAGATGTTAATATAAAGTTTCCACATAGTCCTCTGCTGGTCATAAAATGATGTCCTCGCTCTTTAAAATGTCTTTTCATTTTTGGTTATTTTTATGGTCAAATAAGAACATTACAAAAAGGACATTTGGGACGTTAACAGAATTTTCCCACATGATCCTCTGTCGGTCATATAATAACATTCTTATTTGGTCAGTCTATGGTTCACAAGGACAAATTACCAGAACATTGTAAAATGGTTATTTTTAAATAAATTAAAATAAAAAAAATCTTAAAATAAAAATACAGATTTTTCCCTAATGGTTATATTTAGGCAATGCTTTGAAAACAATAAAACGAACATACAATAGAACATTCTGACTGTTCTGTGAATGTCTGACAAATGATGTGCCCCAACCCTTTAAAGAAATTCACACCATGATCTTCCCATAACGTTCTGAGAATGCTACTAGGCAATGTCTTTGACATCAGCATGGACGTTCTTAGAATATCAAATTTCCAAATAAAATATGGTCCCCTGAATATCTTGAGAATATTCTGAATGTTTTGTGAAGGTCTGCCAAATAATGTCCCCCAACCTTATAAATGACCTTGACCTTCTCAGAACATTCTGGAAACATTACTAGGCAATGTCCTTTACACCAGCAGAGACATTCTGTAACATTTTTTAATAGGGTTTGCTCTTTTGCCCTGCTGTCAGTGTGCTCTTCTGCTGCTGTAACTCATCTGCTTCAAGGTTTGACATGTTGAGCGTTCAGGGATGCTCTTCTGCAGACCTCAATCAAAACAAGTGCTTCTCTGAGTTACTGTTGCCTTTTTAATCAGCCTGACCCAGTCTATGCTCCTCTAACCTCTGGCATCAACAATTTTTTTTTTTTAGGATCAATATGTGTTAATGCATGTTCCAAACTATGCCTAATAAATCAAAAATGCACACAGTCATTTAAAGACATCATAACCTGTTTTCCTTTATCGAGAGTAAGGCCAAGCATAAAAACAAGCATACGCATAAACCTGCTGTCTGATGGTTTATTAAAGTACGCATTAGTAATATGTGACATTAACCTTTTCTTACTGCATATTTAAAAACATTCAGACAGATCAAATGGTTTGCAGTAAGGAAGTAAGAAATGTAGGCAAATTTTTAATGATTTATGACAGTTGACATAAATTGCATACTAGAAGTTAAGTATACAAATTATTACATTTTTACTTCACCGCCACCAAATAAATGGAGTTATTAACGTGGTAAACACAGTTTACTTGCATTGGTGGTTTATTGGTTTGCATATGCTGACATTTGAGTTATCAGCATATTAGAATGCATGTAAATGTGCTTATTCTCTGTAAACCCTAGAGATGGTTGTGTGTGAAAACCACAGTAGATAAGCAGTTTCTGAAACCACATTCAAAGCCACTTACTGATCACATACTGATGTTCGGTTGGAAGTTCAACAGATCATCCCAACCACGTCTACATGTCAATTTGCATTAAGCTGCTAACGTGGGATTGGCTGATCAGATATTACCATTAATAAGCAGCTGATCATGTGTAACTAATAAAGTGGCTGTGAATGTATATTCATAAACAGACCGCTGCTACAGACTGTCCATGCAAAATCTCCAATCAGGCTTCTAAATTTGCTAAACGTGTCCATTAAAAAACATAATTATCTTCTCTGGGAAAAAAAGCGACAATGAAACTGCTTTCTTGCACAGAAGTGACAACACAAATAAAGAGAAAAATCAAGGAGAATATTCTGGATGATAAAATACACGTCTCTGCTAATCTGCGAACGGTCCGAGGTTCATTCGTCTGAGCCGTCTGCTCTTTTGCCCTGCTGTCTGGCCGGAATAGATGCTCTGACTGATAACATTCACACAGAGGAGGGTCGGATTAAACAAACTCACCTCATTCGCTGAGGTGTGAGGGTACAAGGGTCACAGCTGAATCCACAGATTAGTTCACTGCTCTCCGTTAGGTAAATCTGATCATTCTTAACCCTCGAAAAGGGAGGCAATTCATCATAGGCGCCTATAAATCACACAGGCCTGACCCACTGAACGCATTCCACAGGCTCGGGTCCGCAAACCTGTTTATCTTACAACTTAAACAACCCATAATGCTCCAGGAGGGCAAATTCAAGGCAGCACGCTGGGCAGGGAGTCATTTTGTGAGTAGTAAAACGATTACTGTGGTGCAAACTGCTGGGAGAAGAAAGGAAGAGATCCATAAATGGGGGCTATAAATGAGTAAGAATGTCTACCATTTTCCCCCACTGAAGGGCAATAGAGGCGAGTGGTCAGTTTGGGTTTTCTTAAAGTGTGGCTAATTTAGATAAGCTAAGCTAACATACTTCAGGCAGTGGTGCTTTACTGCCTCAGACAGCCGAAGAATGTAAACAGAGAGCTGGTGCTGAGGCCCTGTTCAAAGCGGAGACTCTCCGACTCGGAGCACCTGCGTGACTGCAGGAGACGAACTGTTCATGCTAAGTATTTAATGACCCACTTTAATTGGACTATCCATATTGACCACAGAAGGGCTGACGGAGAGCTGAGTAACTATCCATGATCTCATTTTCATTAGTTAGCTTCTTAATGACACACAACTTCCTGTTGGGTTGGGGAAAAAAAGAGGGATGAGGAAAAGAGGGGGGTGAAAAGATAGCTCTAGGGGTAGATCCATGATTATTTCAAAAGGAAAAAAGGGATAATGAGGGTGAGTTCTTAGGCAAGGGTTCTTAGAAAATTCTTTCAAACTTCTTAGAAATGATCCGAAGTGAAATTGTTGAGACAGATTTTTAAATTAAATAATATAAAGAATGTATTTGATTAGTCTACTTGTATGTCAAATATAAAAAATGTAACCAAATCTTTACAAATGCTAATAATCCTACAAATTAATAATGCTAATAAACCCACAAAAAAGTAGAAAGGACTTGGTAATTCTTTAAATGTAAAATGCACGAATTATATTGTTTTTTTTCAGTTTTTTCTTAAGAAATATTTGACAATTAATACGATATATGCTTAACTTTGAAAATAAATTAAAATTTTAAGAAAACAGTAATTTTAAATTTAGTGAGTTTTAAATTGCACGAGAAGATGTTTTTCTCAAATATAAATGACTAGAGATATATTCATTTTTTAAAATGTCCTTCTGTAAATAGAATTTTCCTTACAAAAAAGGCAAGCTCATCCTTAAATTATATTTGTTAATACATACATAAAAATAAGAATACAGTAATTAAAAACAAAGATGATAATATGCATATGGGTCAAA
>CAIGQW010052715.1:4017193-4050937 GCA_903798125.1 Danio choprae | reverse complement strand
AAAGAGACACAAGGAATGAACGCAGGTGGAACAGATTAACATTGACGATGGCGGGAGAAAGACAAAGGAATCACATGACAAAAACAAATGACACGTGGACGAACACTGACAACAGTGGCTCAGTGGGTAGCACGTTCGCCTCACAGCAAGAAGGTCGCTGGTTCGAGCCTCAGCTGGGTCAGTTGGCGTTTCTGTGTGGAGTTTGCATGTTCTCCCTGTGTTGGCATGGGTTTCCTCCGGGTGCTCCGGTTTCCCCCACAAGTCCAAAGACATGCGGTACAGGTGAATTGGGTAGACTAAATTGTCCGTGGTGTATGAGTGTGAATGGGTGTGAATGGATGTTTCCCAGTGATGGGTTGCAGCTGGAAGGGCATCCGCTGCGTAAAACATATGCTGGATAAGTTGGCGGTTCATTCCGCGGTGGCGACCACAGGTTAATAAAGGGACTAAGCCGAAATGAAAATGAATGAATGAATGAATGAAATGTATTCTTAAATCTGACTACATTCAATGAATTTCTAACAAATTTACTTTTCTAAAACACTTCATAAATCCATGAATGTGGTTTTGAAAAGCATTGATACCATTCTGAAGAAAACTAAATGTCATATATTGTTATTTTATTTAAATACTGTACATTCCGCTTTCAGCAGTATTGTCTGAAAATAAATTATTCAGGAAGACTCAGGAAGATTAATTTTAATTTAGTCCTTACCTGAGTCTTAGTTACCTGAATCTTACCTGGAACTCTCCACTGCTTCTCAGAGTGGTTTTATCTTACTATGAACCAAAGTCTCCTTTTAATTTTAATTTTAATTTCTTTTTAATTTGGCACCTTGTCCAATCCAGGGAAAACTAAAGAGATATTGGACTCCTGGCTAACTTGCCAATCTTTTTACTACAATGTACAAAATACTGGGTTCCACACAATTCATTTGTGTTGGGAGAACATGAAGGATATAAGTTAATGTATTCGTTTTTACAAATTTGATTGTATTTAACATAAAACAATTAAGTTGTCCCCCCAAAAAGCTCAAGCATTATGATGTTTCAGCTCAATTTAACTAATTTTAAACAAACAGAAAAATTTTATATGGCATAAATCCCCAACAAATTCAAGAAAGGAGGGGAACAACCCTGTGCAATAAAATGAAATCTTCTACAACTGTTGCGATTACAGTGCAATGTGAAAATGAAATATCAATGCACAGCCTTTAGATTTTGTGTGCTGATATGATTCCTTTTTACATGTTTTTTTGCAGCGCTAAGAATTACTTTGATAGTTCATGAACGTAATGACAAATCTAAGATGTTTAGATAAGCCGTTGCTAGAAAAAAGGTCAGAGTCTTATTGAGTACACAAGCTCACATACTGACTTGTATGTTCTCACTAATTCTCTCATTATAAACATTACTGGTAAGAAATACACATTTTTTTAATTGAGTAATTATAACTTGCATATGTCTAATGTCATGGAACATTTATCTGTTGTTCTTGCGTGTGTGCGTGCGTGCATGCGTGCGTGCGTGTGTACATGCGTGTGTGTGTGTGTGTTTGCAATTTACTGGTAACAGTTTATAGTATTCTGATTGAAGAAATTGGTTAGATTTAAGTATTTGACATAAATGAGAACACACACAGTTAACAAATATCTATGGAAAATATCAGAGGAAAATATGTTTTTCTACATAGCCCCATGCAAGTTTATCAAATGCCACACTTCGAAGTCTACAGTGGGAACTTCACTATTTGAGCTAGTTGGGGAAACAGAATCCAGAGTGAAATTCTAAGAACACACTGAGCTTAGTAATGTAGTGTCTACAGAATCTCCCAGCAGACCGCCCATTTACTGAGCCCATTGACACAACACATCATATTGATCTAGGCTCTTTCATATCTCTCTTCACTCCTGTCCACAGGAAAATCTTTAATGATATAATGCATCGCGAAGGTTTGAAGGACATCTGAGATCTAACTGTGACAATGTCTCAGCAACGCGTGCCGTAAAAAAGAAAAATCCTCAGTACAGACTCACATCAGTTAGACGGGAGAGAAAAATGACAGAGAGAGCAGTCTTGTGGGTAACCCAACATAACTCATAAAATTTGTTTGATCGTTTGCTGTCTGAAGATTGAAGACAATGCATTAGAGAAGTCACACAAGGTATATCAGCGCTCAATCTTATTGCAGTGAGAGTCACCATCACACTCTGTGTGCGATCTTCCCTCCATTACGACACTGGCAGAGATGACAAACATTATGAGGACAATGGTTCGTCATCTGAACTATTGTGCTCATCATTTCTCTCTGAATGGTGCTGTCACTATCCTGCGTGAAACCAAAACGGAGTGGTTAGGCTTCAGGCAATCTGGCTCCATCTTTTTGTGCCCTATAATGGGACTCTGAAACGGTTCCCATGCCAACAAAAATACTCTAAAAGCTACAGTGGGGATTGAGTGGCATTGAAGAGATACACTAATGTTGAACTGTCTTGGCTGTCTATATTAGGAAAACCTACTGTGGACTAGGGGTGGGCAAAAATTATTGTCTACGCATTTTCGTAATTGTTGTTTTAAAGATTGGAGAGCTGACATTTAGAGATTGTCGCTCACTGGAAAAAATATTGTGCAATTCTTAGTGAGCTTCGTGCAGGTGAGTAGGCTTGATAAATGTTGGATTGTCAAGCCCACTCACCTGCATGAAGCACACTAAGTAGGACATCCTCTCTCCTTATGCTCGGAGTAAAAAAACCAACCTTAATTAAAATAGCTTAGACTTTTTATAGCTTTTATATACTGCTACTCTCTGATTATTTGAAGGGCTTATTTTATGCTCATTTGTAAGTCATTTAGGATAAAAGTGTCTGCTAAATGAATAAATGTAAATACAGCTTACAGAAAATAAACCAAAATGCCTTAAGAATCCAAAAGCATTCACTGTCATGAAGGCTATTCAGGATTTGTGACCATTTTGGTTGCATATAGTCCTGAAATTGAATCTGTGCAATCTCAAAATATATATTGGGAGCATTTGTGTGAGTGCAAATAATTGTTGTGGTGCAACCTGTTTTCATATATTTGCTAATTACTGAATATTATGTGCCTGCTGTGAGCTGATACAGCCACTTTATTCAGTGTTACCTAACTATTTGTTATTAGTAATGCAGAAATTAGAAATTTTGACAGATACTGACAGGAAATAGCAAATTAATGGTTCAATGAATCACTCACACAGGGAGTTGCCTGCCCCCTAATGGTGGTTTTAGTAAGAAATGTACTTATAAATGATGGTTGTAAACCAGACAGATCAACTCAACTCAAATAAAATTGCTACTATGGATTGATGTGAAGGTTTAAAATATAAAATGAAACAGTAAAATATTAACCTGGGCTTTCTTGCACCAGTTCATTGTACCTATTTCTCTGCACAATGTCCCCATGCTTATTCTCATCAGTGCTTGTAGTAATAAAACCTCAAATGTCACATGTTCGTTTTGTTCAAGACAATGCAATGATTTTCAATTAGCGTCTGAAAAGACTCACAATAGCAGGTCAAGGGAGCTGAGACATGGCCAGAATACAAAAAGATAAAAAGAAAATTGAGACGGTATGTTGAGTTGAATAACACTACATCTGATTCACAACCAGAGGCAAGGGCAGCCTATTCTGCATCATGCATATGGAACTAAAAATGAAAATTTCAAGGTTGCAAGGTCTGAAAGGCAAAAACACCTTCACAATGACTTCAATAAAACTAATACAGTCAAAGACTAAGCAACACAAAAAAAAAAAATAGTTTTGAAATTCATTTTTAAGACGTGTGCAGACAATGAATGAACTGAAGAAAACTGTTAGTGTGCAAAATAGCATTAAAGAGAATAGTGGCTAACAAATAAGAATGTAATTAACTTAAGAGGCCTCACGGTGGCGCAGTGGATAGCACGTTCGCCTCACAGCAAGAAGGTCGCTGGTTCGAGCCTCGGCTGGATCAGTTGCCGTATCTGTGTGGAGTTTGCATGTTCTCCCCGTGTTGGCGTGGGTTTCCTCCGGGTGCTCCGGTTTCCCCCACAAGTCCAAAGACATGCGGTATAGGTGAATTGGGTAAGCTAAAATTGTCCATAGTGTATGTGTGTGAATGGGTGTGTATGGATGTTTCCCAGAGATGGGTTGCAGCTGGAAGGGCATCCCCTGCGTAAAACATATGCTGGATAAGTTGGCGGTTCATTCTGCTGTGATGACCCCAGATTAATAAAGGGACTAAGCCGAAATGAAAATGAATGAATTAATTTAAGATACATTTAAAATAAAAGTTATGCTTAAATTTAATAATTCAAACAAAATGGATATTTAAATGTATAAACTAACATCTAAAATGGACATATTAACAGACATGGTTAACAGGTATGGTTTTACTATAGTAAAATAGTAACCATGTTCTTTCTCTCTCACTTTAGAGTACTTATTGATACAATCAGTTTTACTAAAAACAAATATCATAGTGTAGCAAAACCACGGTTGATTTGTAGTTGCCATTGTTGATATTTGGTGGTTTAAGTGCAATAACTATGGCTTTGTAGTAGCTATAATCGTAAATCGTGAGGGCTCCCTGTGGTTATGGGTTTCCCAGGCAATATATTATCAAAAACACTGTATCCACATGGTAAGCACAATAACTTTTTTTAACATATTAAAGAATAATCAAAGTAATCGAGTACTTACCTTGTCTGTGTAAAGATATTTCCTGTACTTCAAGTTTATCGACGTGACTTGCCGAAGCGCGATATTATTTAAGCGATTTCCATGCAGTAAGAAAGGAAATGACGCACTTTAATTATTTACATAAAACGAGTAGTTAAAAAATAAATAAATAAATGAATAAATAAGTAGTTTCAATAGTACGTCTGTCAGGTCAGGTAATAAAAATGTGTTCATAAGTAGGGTAAGCATAATATCAGACTAAGAAGAACTAAAAAATAAGAAGGTAATATTGACTTATACTAAGTTTTAGATTTTTCTTAAGAAAATTATTATTTAGTGTAACTTATAGTGGACTGTTATAATATATGACTAGTATATTTGACACTTATATATGTTACAAATATCTATAAAATGTTACAAACTGGATGTGAGAATTACTTTAGCAATAAATAAACAAATAAAACTATGATGATCTAAATAAAGATGTAGTTATGTTTCTGTTTGATATTGTTGATGAGAATAAATAAGCAATGTGTAATTGTAAAACATCAATCATCCAAAATTATATTCCTCAGGGTTTAGTTCAATTGTTTCTCTTTCAGAAAGATATTTTATAAGCTATTATTTACATGAGCTGGTGTGGCTGTACTACTCCAGCGAGCAATTAATCGTTGAGTATTTCCTATTTAGAGCTTATGTTTTTTCTTCAGCCATTTCACAGCCCATGCAGGGCCCTTAATGGAGTCTGCCATATTTACTATCATTGTGTTTCTCTCTGCAGTCAAGCAATCACCCGCTCTCTCGTACCCCCCAAGGCATCGTATGGAGCTAATCCAATCTCCTCCAACACAGCTGTGAGAGGGAGTGGACCAGCAGATGATAGTGAGCCTACCGAACATCCAGCAGACTAACACCTGCACTCACCATGCCACAGTGCACAGCGGATCCTCATACAATCACAGCAGGCTTTACTGCATGGACAGCCGCTCCTGCTAACAAAACTCTGCACATCACTGGTAACGTATAGATAATTACAAAATTAGTGATTCGTGGAACAGACTGACTCTTCTAGCTTGTGTAGACCAAGAAATGTGGTAATTGGCACTGATATATCTTAAAATGAGCAGATTGTATTGGAGGAATTGCGAAACTACTTGAGAAAAACGACAGTGCTGCTTACGAACAGATGTGGTTACCTTTTGGAAAGCATCTCTTGGCCCTCTTTTTGACATTAATTACAAAAAAAGTGATTCTTGAATCATAAATGAAGTGATTTGTGGAACAGACTGACTCTTCTTCCTTGTGTAACCCTAGAAATGTTTAAGGCCATAATGGAAGAAACAGAAAAGACATTGAAATTTCTGGGATGTAAGTTTCTAAAATAAGCCCGCAAGACCCGGTTGTTCTTTATGAACATGAAAATACTTGAAAAATGGTGCTGCTTATGAACAGATGTGGAAAGTAAAACCTTTTGGTAAGACACTTGTGGCCCTCTTTGGATTTAGTATGTTGACCATCTGCAGGTTCTGTTCAATGGCTCATTGACTTTATTTACAGAATAAGTGATTCTTTGATTACAAAAGACGTGATTCATGAAATAGACTGACTCTTCCACCATGTGCAGTCCAAGAAATATGCTGAGCAAAAATGGGAGGAACAGAAAATTGAGAATGAGCATGAGTTGATAGTGTGAGACCCTGATATTTCTAGGTTGAGAGCGTACTAAAATGAGCCTGCAACAATAAATTGTACCGTAAGAATGTGAAAATGTGTGCTGATTATGAACAGATGCAGACAGTAACACCATTTGGTAGATGTAGATTTGATACATTGACCGTTTCAAAGTTGTTTCTGTTTAACGACTCTGAGTTTAATTACAAAAGAAGTCATTCATGAAACAGGCTGACTTTTCTACCTTGTGCAAGCCAAGAAATGGGTTGGCTATCAGACAATATGAGACATCATTAGGTTGAGAGTTTTCTCAATGAGCCTACAAGTAATTGTTTGAATACTCTTGAAGAGGGACAGTGCTGCTTATGAACTCTTGTGGCCCTCTTTAGCTTTGAGATGTTGACCGTCTGCAGTTTCCAAGTTTCTGTTCAACAACTCTTTAAGTTTAACTACAAAAAAGTAATTCTTTAATTACAAAAGAAGTGATTTGTGGAACAGACTGACTTGTCTGCATTGTGCAAGCCAAGAAATGTGTTAAGCCAAAATGGGAGGAACAGAAGATTGAGTATGAGATAGTGTGATCTCTTCCTTGAGACTTTCTCCCCCATCGCTAAACCTGCAACAACCAATTGTCTGAAAATTCCTGAAAAATAGCTTTTTATGAACAGATGCGGACAGTAAAATCATTTGGTAAGACTCTTGTGGCCCTAGATTCGATACATTGACTGTCTGCAAGTTGTTCCTGCTCAACGACTCTTTGAGTTTAATTACAAAAAAGTGATTCTTTAATTACAAAAGAAGTAATTCATGGAACAGACTGACTCTTCTACCTCGTGCTACCCAATAAATGATTCAAGCAAAAATAAGAGGAACAGATTGCGTGATATCTCTTGCTTGAGAGTTTTCTCGCTGAACCTGAAACAACCAACTGTATAAAAGTTCTTGAAAAACGACAGGGCTTTTTATGAACAGATGTGGACAGTAAAACCGTATGGCAAGACTCTTGTGGCCCTCTTTAGATTTGATATGTTGACCGTCTGCAGTTTCCGAGTTGTTGCTGCTCAATGACTCTTTGACTCAGCTCCATTGAGACTTAAACTGGAGAAGTTGAGGTCGCATTATTTGTCTGTGTACCTCAGAATTTGTCAGCTTGTTAAAGAAAACAGATGACCCGTTAAGGGAAAATGCTCAAATGGGGTTATGTAGCACTGATTTTAACTGAAAATACACTAAAGAAATATGTCTTCTCGACACAAGGGGTGTGTTTTGGTTTCAGGGCAATTTTGAACCAATTTGCTTTCAAAACAACAAATAGTCAGTGGAGAAACAAAATGGTTATTATAAGAGCTGTAAAATGTTTCCTATTTATTTATGCTTTCAAATTACATTAGTGATTATAATTTATACTCTATATTAACTGTGTTTGTCCTACAAATTAGTGGTATGTTGAAAGTTGAAAGTTTTATTTGCACATATAATATTTAAAATACAACTTCGCAAATCCAATACAATAGAAAAAAAAATGAAAATACTGTGCAGGAGAGAGTGAGAAGACTCTGAGGTCTTATAAGACCACCTCCCCAAAATCCCATTAAATGGACATAAAGTTACATGATCAAACAAGACAATACAATCACACATCAAGCATTTACATATAACAAAATTAACAAGATAACTTATTTATATGTTAACATTATTTTCAGCTCTCTTTTGAAACAGTTTACAGTAGTTTTAGTCTTTAAAGCGGGGTCTAAATGATTCCA
Organism: Danio choprae; assembly: GCA_903798125.1. NCBI lineage: Eukaryota > Metazoa > Chordata > Actinopteri > Cypriniformes > Danionidae > Danio > Danio choprae. Next base: position 4,042,805 of record CAIGQW010052715.1, on the reverse strand, counting down.
GAGGGAAGGCCCTCTGTATTTCAGTGTAGATTGATTGGCCGTAGTTCTACAAAAAGGTAAAAGTCTTTACAGTGCCTTGTGGAGTAAGCATGAACATCCGAAGAATACATGAAAAAATGATTAAAAGCTCTGGGAATAATATGTGTCACATTCACATACTTGTACATAAAGATATTTATGCAATAGATGTTAACATTAAATATAATCAAGATGTTATACTTTATGAAAAGCGGAGCAGAATGTAATATGCTTTACATATTTGTTATATAACTGCTATTTTCATCTATAACAATCCATTTTCTTTCTGGTTTAAATACACTATGAACAGCAGCTACGCTAAATATTTTCTTTATTTTCTATTTCCACCTGGGGATACTTATGCCGAGGTCCCTACAGATTTGCAGCGCCATCGATGCGATCCTAGACCTGTGAAGAGATGATCCCAAGGTATCCTGGACCAGGCCGTATCCCGAGCTGATACCGTGGTGGCCATGGAGTAATGGAGTGCATGAGACTGATTCCTGAAAGGCTACAGTGACGAACAAGTCTACGCTTGATCCTGTGGGCCAGCCTAACCTCCCGCTGGTGCCCTACCCTCATCTGCAGCTTCCACGATGGATGTCCAGCTTCTCCAGCCCCGGCGCCTAGACTGCAGCTCCACATAGGATGTTTGGCCAGAAGAAAAATGATCGTGCCTAACAGAGCCTGGTTTCTCTCGAGGTTTTTTTTCCTTCACTTCGTCAATTGGTGAAGTTTTTTCCTCGCCACTGTTGCCACTGACATGCTCGGATCGGGACTTGTGGAGCTGCGCTTCGGTGGATCTGCTCTTCAGAACTTTTAGCAGTGAAACTTAAACCACACTGAACTGAACTAAACTCTGAAATCTGGACTTTTCTAGAACTTGTTAAGCTGCTTTGACACAATCTACATTGTAAAAAGCGCTATATAAATAAACTTGAATTGAATTGAATTGAATTGAATGTTCCAAATGTCTAGAATGTGAAAGCAGATGTTCCTAAAAATGGTAATGAGCTAGCATTTATTTTAGTTTTAGATATTTATTTATATATGTATTATTGTATTTAAATTGTTCTTTAAAAAATTTTTTACTGAAAAATAAAATGTTTAAAATCTAAATTTGAAAGAGCAGAGGACCCATATTTTAATTTCAAACTATAAATGAATGGAAAACACCTGTGAATCACAAAACACAGTAGAAAGTAAATGAACATAAATTCTTTTTGCTGTGCAGAAACTGTTGGAGGAACAAATACCGCAGGCTGGTCCCCCAAGAACTAAATTTTCCTCTAAGGCCATTTTCCTGGCTTCATGTGTTTTTCAACAGAAACTGTCTGCATAGCTCATGATTCATGGGTGTTTATTTACACTTTCAAATTGCATTATGGCTCTTCATCTCTGCTCTGACAACTTTAACAGTATGTTGAAAATTTAACTCTAGAGTTATGACATTTATTTACATTTTTCATAGCCTGAAATGGTATATTATTTGTCATGATCATGCAAATAATGGCGAAAACCAGGTGATGAGGATCATGAAAATTATGGTGAAAACCAAGTTTCATAAGCTGCCAGTACTTTTTCTGCTATTATAAATATATATATTTTTAATCAAAGCTGAGAAAATGACACTAAAGTTAATATAGTTAAATAACTGCCACAAATATTAGATTTTTTTATGTTTATGTTGTGTAACACTAAAATAATGTGCAGATGTTTAACATAACATGTATTCAGCTAATCGATGTGCACTGACATGCACACTTTGCGCAGGGTTGAATGCTGCTCTGAAGTAGGAGCTAATTTAGTTACCCACAATCAGTCCCTAAAACTAAAATTATTTTCTGTTCTTGTTCACATGTAGTAACAAAATGTTCCTCTGGTGCAAAAGACGCTTAAAGCTTTTAGTTGATGATAGTTTCACTTTAACTTTTGAATTTCATTGTATTTCCTGTTAGTATATATTAAAAATATATATATTTATTCATGTATTGTGAAAAAATACTTTGCTTATACTTTAGTTTTAGTTTGACGTTTATCTTGGAATCTATTGGAAACTGCACGATGCTCAAAATTATAGCACAAGTTTGTTAAAAGTTTGATCAAATTTACACACACACAAAACAAAAATATTATTCATTCAGATTTTTTTGCATTGTGTATCTTATGTCTTTAATTTTACATTTAACTTTTATGGGTTTGAAAATTGGATGCCACTTTTGTTTAATCCAATAGTTACTAAAATGTATGTTTTTTCATCTGTGAGACTAACAAATGATACTTATATATTGGAACTGTATACCAGACATGCTGCTTTTAAACAGATCAACTAACAAAGATGCTTATAAAAAAACAGAAATCATGTTTATCTATGGAGAATCATGTAATGTTCATACATGTTGTTTGTTAAGAAAGCATATCTAGAGAGAAGTTTTAATATATAATAAATATATGCACCATATTACACTAAACATATTTGAATAGTTTTCCATATTTTGTGATTCATATTTTATTTTTCCCTATTTAATTGTGCTTTTAAATTGCATTATGGAACATTGATCTTTTTCTCCCAACAACTTTTAACCTTAAAAACTTTGAAAAAAAGTGACTTTTATTAACATTTTTAATAGTTTAAAGTGATATACTGTGTGGGGTGGTGTTGTATATTATGGTACAAAAACCTTGTAATAAACTGCCAGTACATTTTCTGTTATTTTACAGACTGATTCCTCTATATATGATTTCTTATTCATTATATTATTTCAAAGTACAAAAATGTCATAAAAGTCACTTTTTAAAACTCTAGATTTGAATGTTCAACATCAAAAGTCGACAGAGCAAAGATCAAGGTCCCATAATGCAATTCACAACCGCAAATAATGGAAAACACTTAATAACAGTTAATTAGCAGATTTTTTTTTTGCATTGTACATATTTATTAATTTCGCATTTTAATTTATCAGATTATACTTTTAGTCTTGTTTCTTTAGTAACCACCCTGACTAAGATCTATTATGAGGAAAGTCAGACTTTTAAAATCTTATAGAGTGCCCAACAGCAGAGGTTGCATAAGCATGTTCACATTTTTTTTTTATTTCTGTTCATTTATTAAACATACAGTTACTATTTTTGAATCCGCATGCGACGTAAGCATCTCAGCTGTTTGGGAAGTAATCTCAGTAATGACCTTTTTACTGATATTTCTTTCTGACAGTTATTTTTCTCTTGGCACATTGTTTTTATGTGCTGCTGCCAGGGTACCCAGGTGTGCCGTCTGAAGAGCCCAGCTGTGAGTGCTCAAGCTTCAGTGTTTTTAATCAGAGAAAAACCTCCCACTGTCACAGTCTGTCACAGCCCACAGGAACTTCAGCAAGGCGTGCAAGAGAAGCGCTCTCTCCTCGGCATGCACCACTGGCACAGACTGGGATATGAGAGCTGCACCTCTGACCAAAAAGTTTCCAGACTCCTCCAGTTCACTTTGGTCAATAGGGTTGTTAGATTCCCAAATATCTGAAATTGACTCAGATTCCAATGCTCGATTCTGGAACTGATTCATTGCTGTTGTTTTTGATTTAAAAAAAAAAAAAAAAAAAGGAATTTCTTTTTCCAAAAGATTGGTGTAACACCCTGTGGAAAAGTCTATTCTTTGATGGTCCAGGATGGGTCATGCTGGCTAATGATGATATAGTGTTGGTGAGTTATGGTACTGTACTGTATGGAGCTAGACTGTTTGTCTAGCTGGTGTAGGATTGAGTAGTTCAGCTGTCTGTATACATACTGTACATGCAAGCAATTTGTTTGAGGACAAGGATAATTGTTGCTTGCTTACTTGCATATTGTACATTTAAGACATTAAAGGTCCTATGAAGTGCTTTTAAATGTGCATTTTTTATTCGATGTTTGAGGTAATCTCAACTGACAAAATGAAGAGAGGGTGGGACAGAGTAGCTCATCCCCTTTAAAAAAAACAGCCAATAGCGGTTCATTTTTATCACAGCTCTGCCAGTGAGAGTGGTTGAGATCAAGCACATCAAATGAAATGCCAATGAGAAGAGTCCTGAAGGGGGCGGGACACATCAGAAACTAGAGAGCATTTGATTGGTCAAGATTTAATGATGTAAAAAAATCGTTCATCGATTTAGGCGAAAGTGACACACTGCAAGTTTTGGATGTTTATATCAGTTTATTCTTCTAAACGTGAATATTGTCACTGTTTTGGAGCACACTGGCTAATACATATTCTTAAAACTAACAGACTGAAACTAACATCTAAAAATTTTCATTTAATTTCACCGGACCTTAAATGATATAAAAACACAATTTATTATAGAACTTTTAGAAACGTTCTTTCTAATCATTATTCTTGCAATCGGTCACCTGATATTGACAACATGATCAATGCATAACATCCAAATTTGATTCATACTACATATTTATTTTTCAATGATCATGAAGTAAATTTTTTACCAAAAGCACTAGATATAATACAGTATGAAAGTTTGAATGCAGTGATGGCCTTATTATTGGTAGATACCAGTGTATGTGGCTTTACCATTGGAGAAAACTTTGATCACGTTTGCCTTGATCACTTTACAACCTTTACATTATTGACATTCTGTACTATATTCAGTCACTATTCATAGATACTGTAAAAATCTGTAACCTGGTTAACAGAAAGGTTCCTTAATATATATATGGTGAATAACCATAAATTGACTTTCCCCGAAATCCCTCCATCACACTTCACTTTTTATGCTTTTTTGTTAACATTACTATGGTTATTTTTCATTTTTCTCTCATCAATGTACATTAGAGTTTTATGTCACATCAAATTTTGATAAATATTGTTTATTGCATTACATTAGTTTAATGTGTGTTACTATGTTGGTTGGTTACCATATGATTTATAACACATTGTGAATTGAGAGTTTTCTGACAGATCTGATCAGATTCTGACAGTTTTCAACAGTGACTTATAAAACTCAAAAAAAAAATCAATCCAAAGCATATGTTTAATTGCATTCACTGAAGATTAGCAATTAGTGTCAATTCATGAAATGATAAGCTGCTTTGCCTTGCTCCTTGATGTACATAAAAAAACTAAAGAAAACAAAAAGCAGCCTCCGGTTTCATTCCACAGTGTTTTTTTTACCAACCTTGGAGCCTTAAAGCAGTTTTGCTGAAATCATTTACTTGAACTGATTATTTGAAATGAAGCCTCTGAAAGAACCAGTTCAAGGAAATGAATCGGATTTCCCATCACTATTGTAGAGCACCCGAGAGACTAATTAATGATTAGCTCTACTGAACTATTAAAGGCTATTAAAGAGCAGTTGATTCGCTTCACAGGGAGGTTGGAATCGATTGTTGATTCCTAATCCCTTGGAATCGAGGATCCCATTCTCTTCGACCTTAGTTTTTTTTAGACGGCATTCTGCATCACTGCATAAACCATTGCTTTTGCTGCAGACTGTACCACCAGAATTTGCTTTCAGCACAGGGCTGTAAACGATGATGGTCAATCGTGTTGTACACTTCGTAGTCGGCGTGCCACAGAGGCCCTCTACATTTGTACCATGGCTCTTAATAATGAAGCCAGTGACCGGAACAATGACGGTTCTGTGTGGTCTCCTACTCAGCCTTTTAAACTCATATGGCCCTACAGTATATATCTCCTCGTTCCCATTCTCTGTCGCTCTATCTCTCCCCTGCCCTCCTCCTCCGTGTGCTCAGCATTCATAGAGCTCAGTGGTGCGAAACTGGAAATCCATTTGAAATTCAGCCTCCGCACTCCATGTTGTGTTGGAATGACCCATTATTTCACACTAGGGCAAACTGTGCGAATTCATAAATATAAATAAGCAGCTTCACACCCCTGCCTCTCAAAGCAGCATGCCACACACAAAGCAGGCCTGATGAATTCAATTGCAGAGAGAGAAAAAAATACTCGGGCAATTATACGAAGAGGGCGGGTGATGGGCTTGTGGCGACTGTAACTCACTTCACCCACCAGACCCGAGGGGCAAAAGGTAGAACCAGATATTTTATTCAGATTTATGCATCTCCAGAATCATATTAGGTGTTGGTTTCTTCTTATCAGTGAGAGTTTAGAGTCGATTTGGCGAGTATGATGTCTATAGTTGAGCTTTATCTTTGTTGAGGAAGAATACATTTAGAAAAGCATCAAATGTAAAATATTTAAAATGTTGTGTGTTTTTTTGTTAAAATTACCTGTAGTTCTAGTTAGTTTGGAAATGATTCAGGATGAAATATACATAGAGGTTAATCAGTTTGTAATGTAAACCATTGGGAATGTTTACTTATTTTCGGTATGACGCAGGTTCTGATAATGTTATGGGATTAGTTGACAACAAAAAGAAAGAGAAAATTATGCCTTCATCTTCTGAATTCATTTCGTCTTGCACTACAAAATGAAATTCAACAAGCTAAAGCAGATTCATTTTCAGTTATTGTGGTTTTTTGTGAGGATTGTGGGTGAAGGATAAGCCTGAGGCTTTCTTCAAAATAGGCCAAAACAAACACTGCCTATTAAGGATCTCTCAAAGTTAGATGTCCTTCAATGGTGCTTGATAATGTTGCAGCATAGAAATCCAGCCTTACTATAGAATGCAAGCTTCAGATTGAGAAGCACCCAGTGAGTAACTAAGGCCCAATCCCAATTCCATTTTTGTACCCCTACACCTTGCCTTTGGCGCTTGAAAAAGAGTGTGAAGTGCTTCAAATGTACCCCTAAGAAATGGGACATCACTACAACACCAGGACACGTCATTACGCATGACTCACATATGAGATCAACGATGGTGACTGCTGTAGTTATTCAAGTTGCATTATTTTTTGGTATTTATCTTAAGGAAATCACAGAAGGCAACAATATCATCTTGTCATAACGATATAATGTGGCAATAAGCTCGTAACTGTACTGTGCATTTACACCGTGGCCATATTCATCTATATGCAAAAGAAATCAACATCAACGTTCTACCAGACACTGTAAAAAGGTAATTCCCAGCCACTAGACTTTTCAGACAGGGTATTCGAGTGACAGATGTTAAAGTATGTTGTGGGACTCCTATAGAGGAGTCATTATTATGATTATAGATAGCGAAATTTAGCCGTTTTTTTATCGTTTTATTTTCAAAAAGCATGATTGTAAAACACAAATGCTGTTATGAATGAAATAAAACATATGCTTGTTTGTTGTAAAAATTCTTAATAATGCCAAAAAATATTAATTTGTGCATGTCCTGACACACGTGTGCAGCCAGCCTGATTTTACCAAGTAGGACATGTTCCTGGATTAACATCTATGTTGATCCTGGAACAACATTCCAATCAGCCAATCAGAATTAAGGGATGGGTTTACAATTTATGTTAAGTTAAGGTTTACGATTAGGTTTATGCACTTCGAATTTAGGGATGGGCAATGTGGGCGATCGCCCAGGGCGGAATCTTGCTAGGGGCGGCATGGAACACCCCCCCCCAACCCCCACTCTTCACTTTCGTCCACGGCATCACCCATACACCTCCAACACCTGCAAAAGGGCCGCATAAACACCGTGAGGGCGGCACGATTGTCATTTGCCTTGAGTGCCAGTTAAGCTTTATTATTTCCCTCTAATTTTGGGAATAATTTACAGTTATGGTTGGGTTTAGGGGTAGGGAATGGGTATGGATTACATTTTCAAACAAAAATTATGTTCCAGGATCAACATAGTAGTTAATCCAGGATCGCATCGTACTTGGCAAAATCATGACGTGTCACATGTGCAGCCATGTTGTCGTTGTAGCTGGTGTATTCCGGAAAAGTTTCAAAGGATATCTAGCTCTTCCCCTTAGCCCTACACCATCAAGCTAAAGAGAATTGGGACACCCCTACGTAAACGCAAAAAAACGAGGGGTAGGAGTAAGGGGAAGGGATAAGGGGTAGAATTGGGATTGGGTTTAAACAACATACAGAACATAAATCAACGAACTAATGAATAACCATACAAACAAACTAGAAATCAAAACAAAAGAAAAAAAATTGGCAAATCATAAAGTACAAACTAATACAGCAAAAAAAAAAAAAAAAAGACATTACTAGAGGTAAACTCACCATGAAATCAAACCGTTCGGCTTTTTTTTTTTTAAGATTTATTTTTTGCCATTTTGCCTTTATTTTTGCCCAGACCACTGTTGCTCTATATGTCAGCGCATTAACCACTGGGCTATCACACTGACAATGACACTTATTTGTTATGAAATATTTCAGTAAAATAAAAACGATTTATTAAAATAACTTTTCCTCTCTCCTTAACAACATCTCTTCTGTTCTCTGATGCTGTCCACTGGTGTGAGGAATGTGCAACAACCTGACACTCACAATGACCAACAGCAAACCACTGTGCTCCAATTCATTTCCAGCTGACAATTCATTCATTCATTTTCATTTCGGCTTAGTCCCTTTATTAATCTGCGGTCGCCACAGCGGAATGAACCGCCAACTTATCCGCAACGAAGCGGATGCCCTTCCAGCTGCAACCCATCTCTGGGAAACATACATACACACTCATTCACACTCATACACTACGGACAATTTAACTTACCCAATTCACCTATACCGCATGTCTTTGGACTTGTGGGGGAAACCGGAGCACCCGGAGGAAACCCACGCCAACACGGGGAGAACATGCAAACTCCACACAGAAACGCCAACTGACCCAGCCGAGGCTCGAACCAGCGACCTTCTTGCTGTGTGGCGAACGTGCTATCCACTGCACCACCGTGAGGGCCCTCCAGCTGACAAAATAAAGACAATTGTTTTTGTCGAAAAAGTAATTTTATTCATATGTCTGTCACAATGCAGAATAAAAGCCTATTTCATATTTCATAACTTTGTTAGGCGCAATCAGAAAAAAGCATTAAATGTCAAATAACTCATTATGAAATTAAAAATAGCTTTTTGTGTTTTCTAAACTGCTTAACATGATACCTGTAACACTGACAGTGCGGAGACAATTAGTCGGAGTAATTTCAGAAGTGCGTCCGACATCAAATCATTCACTCCATCATGCATCAAAACAACAGCAGAATTTTAAATAGACTCGTACACGTCAGTGTTCGAACGAGACCAGAATTCATCACTCTCCCTGATGGCAGCAGTATGGTCATTTGATTTGTCACTCAGGGCATTTGAATAAACCACAATCAGTAATTATGAAGGGGAAAATCCATTAGTGAAATATGGCAATCTAATTATGTGCAGGGATGGCGAATTAGCGGGTTGTCCTGGAAGCAGATTGCCGCGTGCGGAGACGCAGCTTGACTCATCATATTGCACATTAAATCTGAAGTGATGTAACTTACAAAGGTCAAGCTGTTTTGCCTGATAACACTCATATTCTGCACATCAATTATGGTGCTCAGTGGACAAAACAATTACGGGTCTTTTTCTTTCAGCTCTTCCTCAGTTAATGTGTGTGTGTGGGTGTGTGTTCGCAGTGGTCGAGCTCTGATCGCACAATGTGTTAAAATGGTGTGAAGCGCCAACACTGTTAAGTACTGCTAGTTCAGAGTTAAACACACCCACAACCACTGCGGCGATTAACCACATTTGCATTATGTTAATAATGTGCTAATGCAATGTTTACCAACTTGTCTTTTTCATGTGTACCAACAAAGCACCCTAAATAGGCTATATAGACAAAGCGGAGATTAAATTGAGAGAAAAACATTCATTTTCTACATTTCACTGCTTTAGTCCTGTTTCAAGTTCATCTAACAGGAGTAATTGAGCAGTTTTAGGCTTATTTAATTTAAGCGTATGTCATTGCATAGTTTAAAAAGCTTAAATGAGAAATCTGGGAAAAAGTGCACTGATCAAAACACTTTCGTATTTTCTCTCAGTTGTTGGTTGGTTAATTGGTACCCGGGGGGTAATTTCCCTAATTATCTCACAAACCCTATTTAACTGGCAGCCTAGCTTTCCAGCTTTCACCGGCTTTGCAAAATGGTGAGCTGTTTAAAAGTGACCGAAACCCTTCGACAACAGCTATCCAAAGGCATGACCATTTCAGATGCAATAACAGAATTTGAAGAGTATTGCATCTTAACAATTTAAATGATCAGGGTACAGATGTGTTTTATCATACAGTGACGCAAAATTTGAGAGAATTTGGATTGAAAGCCCATTCAATCATTTCATCAAAACTCTCCAGGACCATATATTGTTTTAAGAGTAGGCTTCTAAAAGACCTGGGCTTGTAAAATATGTTATTTTACCACTTCTAAATAACAGTAAATGTTTTTAGATAAGAGTTGTGTCATTCATTCATTCATTTCGGCTTAATCCCTTTATTAATCTGGGGTCGCCACAGCGCCAACTTATCCAGCATATGTTTTACGCAGCGGATGCCCTTCCAGCTGCAACCCATTTCTGGGAAACATCCATACACACCCATTCACACTGTCTTTGGACTTGTGGGGGAAACCGGAGTACCCGGAGGAAACCCACGCCAACACAGGGAGAACATGCAAACTCCACACAGAAACGCCAACTGACCCAGCCGAGGCTCGAACCAGCGACTTCTTGCTGTGAGGCGAACGTGCTACCCACTGCGCCACTGTGAGGCCCAAGAGTTGTGTCTTAAAACCTATTCTCAAAGCTGCTGAGATGAGCTTTTACTAAGCAATAGAGAGACGTCTTAAGCTAAGAGCAATGATGGGGTCGATTTTGTTGCTATGAATGATGTCAGCTATTACTTACTGTAACTATGCACACAACGGGTGATAGGGAGAAATCTCTGTTAGAGATTAATTCATGGAAACTAGAGTGTGATATTAGGTTGCCACGTTAAAAATAAGAAGATTTTGAAGATTTTAAAATGTAGGGTAAGTGAAGAATTGCATTCTTAAAAGTATGTTTCTTTCTCTTAATGTTTTAGACATTTTGCCAAGTAGGATGCGATCCTGGATTAACATCTAAGTTGATCCTGGAACATCATTCCTGTTCGAAAATGTAATCCATACCTAATCCCTACCAATAAACCTAACCCTGACAGTAAATTAAACCAAAATCAGAGGGTATTAATTGATGGATAAAAACACAATCCTAACTGTAAGCCTAAATTTAATATAAACTGTTAACTCATCCCTTAAATCTGATTGGCTGATTGGAATTTAGGATCAACATAGATGTCCTACTTGGAGAAATTGCAGTAACTACACCCAATAAAAAATTTCAAAATGCAAATCAATTTGATTTTAATTGACAACCTTAATGTGAAAACAACATTAAATTGTCATGTAACATTGGCATAGGACTGTAACCGATTTTTGATGTGTTTTATGAAACCAGTTTTAACTGTCATTGTGACAAAACACTCAAAAAAAAATTCTGCTTGTTCAAAATACGTATTTAAAATGAGTTGAACACAATTCTTTGTTTGGGGACAACTTAATTGTTTTATATTCAATCCACTTAAATATGTAAAAACAATTAAGTTAACTGAATTGATTTGGGCCCTCATGGTGGCGCAGTGGATAGCACGTTCGCCTCACAGCAAGAAGGTCACTGGTTCGAGCCTCGGCTGGGTCAGTTGGCGTTTCTGTGTGGAGTTTGCATGTTCTCCGGGTGCTCCGGGTGCTCCGGTTTCAACCACAAGTCCAAAGACATGCGGTACAGGTGAATTGGGTAAATTGTCCGTAGTGTATGTGTTTGAATGAGAGTGTGTGGATGTTTCCCAGTGATGGGTTGCAGCTGGAAGGGCATCCGCTGTGTAAAACATATGCTGGATAAGTTGGCGGTTCATTCCGCTGTGGCGGCCCCAGAATAATAAAGAGACTAAGCCGAAATGAAAATGAATGAATGAATGAATCGATTTGTGTTAGGACAACATGAAGGAATTGTGTGGAACCCAGCATTTTTTACAGTGCAAGCAAAAATGTGGCACATTGCCTGGACTTTCAAATAACATGTATCTTAGTTTCCTGTTTAGCATGTTTACTATTGGTTCTAAATTGGTCTTTGTTTGCATAACTTTCACACAGCAGCAACAAGGAAAGAAAAGCAACAAAATCAAATCTGTAGTCTGTGTCTGAGTGCATCAAAATGACTGAAGAAACAAAACAAGACAGAAATGTCTGCATCTTTTACATCAGCGGAGAGGCCAAGTAAATGCCTCAGACCTCTTTATGAACCAATCGGCCTAGCCGTCCAGCAAGACCAAAGCATGTGTTTCGGCAGAGCAGCATGGAAGAGGGCCGGGTCAATGGGAAATTGATTTTCTGTGCTGTATCTACAGAAATGCCAACACTCTTCAAAGAGTCACTCTGTGGAGGAGTGGGTTTGCATTGTCTGTTCATCACAGAAAGCCTCAGGAGAAGCCATAGAGGTGATAGATGGCAGTACTGAAAGGAAAGAAAAACCAGGCACTAGAGCTGTGCGATAAAAGATTAAAAACCCAGCAAAACTCTGATGCACTCTTCTTTTTTATTATTGAGCTTTATATTTACATTCTTCTGTTACTGAATTACAGTGTTGAAAAATAGCCAACTAAACTGAGCTACATTTTCAGTAAAATAGTTCAGCTAATAGCTTTTTTTTAATAACAATCTGCTTTATCACATCAGCAATGGTGTAGTGCAAGCAAACACAAAACTATTTCCATTTCAATGTTTAAACTGAGAGACTATTCAAGCACACCTCTCACACGTGCAACACAGACAATCTGATTGATTCTAATGAATCGGTTTGTTCAAAATGGTTCCAGATGATGCTCTTTCTCTAATATAGAAAAATCTGATTCATAATTGGTTGACCTTACACTCAAACAAAATATTTTTGTTGCTTGTTCAAACTAATAGTTTAAAATGAACCAAAACAACACAATTCTTGAGATTTCTTTGGGACAATTTATTTGTTTTTTATTCAATCTACTTAAAAAAGTTTACTTTTACGTTTGTGCTGGGAAATGAAGGAACTGTTTTTGTGCAAGAGTGAACCCATTTTTTAGAGTGTGACTATCCTCTTTCTCGGTTACAGTAGGAAATTCAGAGTTATTCTAATGAATCAGTTAATTCAGAATAAAATATCTTCCTCAAGCAAAGTCTGATTGATTCTAATAATGAATTGGTTAATCCCAAACTAACCCCTCTCTCTCATGTAGTGATTAATTGTAATGAATCAATTCATATTAAACAATTCTGTATCAGATCTGTATTCATATCAAAGAATTCTGTACCAGACAGGACGTGCTCCTGGATGAACAGTGGGTGTTTCACAGTAAAAAATAAAATACATGAATTATTTATTTTCAACTTAAAGGGTACTAGCAGATCATTAACTGCTTTGCATCCCACATCCAACCATTTTCTTGCTTCAAACTACTAAAATGTTTTTTAAAAAGTTACTTTATTACTCTTTAAAGTATCAAAAGAGCAGAGATTGAACCTTTTTGCAATTCAGAAGTGTAAATAAATGTAAAACACCCATGAATACCCTGTCAAATAATTGGCTACAATAAATTAATAGATATTCTTATAATGTTCTTTTCTCTGTAGGAGTGTCTGTGTGGCTTGAATTCTCTGTAGATACAGAGCCTTGAACTCAAATGCATTCATTCATTTTGTGAGCTCTTCAATAGAATAAATCAAATGATTTTTGCAACTGCAAAATAATCCTTAAAGGTTTAGAGAAAGAGATTAAAAATACAGCTATGCTCTAAACAGCTATGCATTAATTCAAAACAGCGGTCAAGGAGTATCAAACCATTCAGAACACTGTATATGGTGTGTGTAACAGTAAATCGCAGTGTGCATTTGTGCAAACCTTTTTTAACTATAAGCTGAAATCAAAGTGAATTGTCTGAATCTTGTGCTGTCTGTCACCTCTCTCCTCCTCCTCCACTACGGCAGCATTTTCAAAACCATGTTGAGAACTGAAAATGGAGGGGTTTCGTGACATATTAAAGTAGTTTCCCCAACACTAGTTAAGAGCAGTTTGGCAAAACTCAACTCCTGGACATCACCATCAGGACAAGTCTGTTGTCTGAATAAAGCTTTGTTCAGGACCGCCTGTGGCTCTTCATCGATTTATCAGCGAGCTGTACGAGCACACAGCACTCTCTAAGGAGCAAGACAGATCAGAAATGACTTGAAAAGAGTTTAAAGGATGTACAGAAATGTTCCTGAGACTGAATACCAATTCCCATAATCAAGCGCTGTCTTTTCTTTGTTTTATAATGAGCATTGATTGAATGTGGCGGGGAAAAAAGGAAGAGAGGAAAAAAAAGAAAAGAAAATCATTTTTCAATTTTCTATGTGTGACGGAATGTAATTAGACTGTGTGCGCGAGAAAGACAATACTATAATATTCATCAGGAATGATTAATTTGAAATATGAAGCATGATTCATTTGAAGCAGTTCCCGATTAACAGCCTCTCCGTGGATGGGATTTATATACAGATTTGTGCTGTTTCTGACAGACAAATAGATGAAGAAAGAAAACATATGCTGGATTTGTTATTGTAATTACATATAAGAGATGCCACAGGCATTTGTAGATCAGAAGAAGCCTCGGGCGTTATGAAGTAGCCAGTAAAAGTGCGCTATTTTACTGCCAACGTGAGCTGCACGGGTTTAATGTTCCTTGACATACAGCGGCGATTAATGTAATCATTTTTGTTTCAAATTTAAAGTTAATTTCAAATAAATTTGAAATTTAAAGTCATTGAAATTTAAATTTAAATTGATTTTAGATGTGGCTATGTCATGCTAACATATCAGTATTTTACAAATCAACCAAGACACATTTTGTCAAAATTAGAGAAAAGCAATGATGGCATCAAAAATAAAGATTCCAACTAAAATTGCTGAAGGATCCAGCAGTCAAAAATGAGCATGACTCTTTTGCTTTCAATAAATTGTGCACATCTGAGCCACAGGACATCACTATCAGGACAGTAACTATCATGGAGTGATTTTACCTTAATAAAATCACTCCATATCTCTATAAAATCATTGTGCATTTCTGAGTGTGCTTCACACAGGTGAGTGGGCTTTACAAACCACCTTTAGAAACCTCTCTCCATGTGCATCGGACACTTTACTTCCACTTCACCTTACAAGGACTCAATAAGGAAAACGATGTTTACTTGTAAATTTACCACTCGTTTTCAACCTTACCTCTTTTGCACAATATTGTTATGTCTTGTGTATAAGTACTTGTATAGTCTTACGTATAGTTTAAGTATGTATAGTATATGCATAATTAGTATTACTGCTCCTGTATGTTAGTTACGTATAGGTTTAAAATCACTTTTGCCTACAGTGTTGTGTTCGTATTTATGATTATGTTTATTTATGTAGCACCGTGGTCCTGCGGGACTACATTTCGTTTGACTATTTGTCCACACATGTAGCAGAATGACAATAAATCTGAACTTGAACATCATTAGTCTCTCACAGGACATCACTAGTACCTCACAGGATCAGGTCTTCTTCAGTCTTTTCTACGGTTTACTGATTGTAGCTGGTTTTAAGATTTTAGGTCAGGACTCTGTGTTGGCCATTTCATTATTTCAATGTTTCCTATTCCATAAGGAACTCCTTTTGCAGTCCAGCAAGAAAACTGATGGAAAAGTATTTGGGTTCAGTCTTTCCCGTCAGATGATGAACAAAGTTTCTCGTCAGACCCTAATAAATTCAACTTGCTTTCATCACTAAAGGACTTTAGACCAGTGTTCTGTCCACACAAAAATCTCCACAGAAAAGCTTAGTCGAATTTTTTGATTCCTTCTGTTGATGAGAGGTTTAGTCACCAAAGGGAGGCTTTCAGCACATATTCTTTTACACATTGAAAATGCATGCGAGATACTTACCCTGTTCAGTACTGAACTGGCAAGCAAATCTATTTGAAGTGCACTGAAAAAAATTATTCATTGGATTTACTACATTTTGTAAGGTAAGTGGTTGCAAACAATTTATATGGGTTGAATTTAAACAAACAAATTAAGTTGAACATTACAAAATTTTGTTTGTTTAAATTCAGCCCATAGCAATTGTTTGCAACCACTTTTGTTTGGAAAATAAAAATAAAAATCCAGTAAATCCAGTTAATCACTTTTGTCAGTGTGTTTGACATGATAGACCAGTGAAATTCTCCACATTATCATGTCCTCTTGTGAATATATCTTTCATTGATGATCAGTCCTTTTGGGGGATTGGAATGTCTTACTGACATTGTAAAAATTCAATAATATTAATCACTGATTTGGAACAACCAAGTTCAACTGCTGTGGCTAAAATATCATCCCTTTGGCCAATCATCTGGACAACTAACTAAGAGAGGGTTAAAGCCATTTTAGAACATAATAAAATAAGTGAAAACTGGAAATTAAACCAGAACTTGTGAAATAATTAAGGATTTTTTCACCAACTGCAAGATTAGCATCAATAGCTGTGAGGTATAAGGGGGGGGGGGAGTGTTTGCTAATTTGATCATTGTTCTTTTTCAAATATCTCATCGAAAGTTTTGTTTTAATAAGCTTTCTCAAATTATACACTCTCTCCTATTAGCATAACTTCAAATAGGACTAAGCAGTAAAACCCCATAAATGTAGCAGGCTGTAGCTTGTTCTTCGCTGTATCTCTAAATCCTCACATCCACCTGCTGAATGTGCTGCTCTTTGAATCAAGATCTGCCAACCAAATTCAACCCGTGCCACCTTTCATCCTGCGGGCCATCCGCTGTGGGTGACACCCTGTGAAGAAATGTTTCCAGCTGCTCATGAATTGATTATAGACTCTCGAACAGCTCCTCCAGGTGCTGCAGAGATACGGGCCCTCGTTGACATTCAGGAGCCGCCTGCGTGCGCCATCTATCCAGTAAAACCGTCCTCGCCGAGGGACTTCAGACGATACTGAGGATGGGTAAGGAGCGCCTCGCTATGGTTCACTCACCTTGTTATAACCTGACCAGGGGCCACGGGTTTCCTCCTGGGAGCAGTTGAGAGCTTCCTGTCATATGCACTATGAAAGGCATAAATGCAGAAGGCCGGATGTGTTGGTTGGAGAGGGCTTGGATTATTAGGGTGCACTAGTGAAGGTCACGGAGCAGACATGTACAGTGAGAATGAGACACAGGTCTGTACATGGAGCATTCCTGTTGATTTTGGACAGGGCTGAGATGTTGACATGCTGCAGGGATGTCAGGAGGGAAGGGGAATGACAGTAACATATAACGGGTGAATTTAGTTAGAAGGATCATGTGTGTGTTTGTGACTGAATTTAGAGATCTACAGATTTTAGAGATTTTCATGTGAATTTTGGAATTGGCGCAGTTATTGTTAGTAAAAAATAAATTAACTGAAGTGTCTATGTAATGGCATTATAGTTTTTTGTAAAATAATTGAAATGTTTTTTTAAAAAGTCTTTGACAAGATGTACAGTGGTTTTTGTTAAAAAAAATGTTTTAATCAATATCATGCCTTTGTGAAGTTATATATGTGTTGTTTGTTAAATAAATAATAAGCATCTTTGATAAAACGGGCATTTATTGTTGATAAAAAAAATGTCTAAAATAATAAGAAATTAAAACAAAAGATTTTCATTACTTTTAATAAAACTATGTAATAAAATGGTATAATAAGATAAACAACTGTTGTTGTTGTTGTTGTTATACAACATCTAATAAATGAAATACCTTTGATAAGATGCACAGTTGTTAAAAAAAAGGTTAAATATCCTTGGTAAGTTGCACAACTATTATTTATAAATAAATAATATATGATAAGATGAACAATTTTGGTAATAATTTTAATTTAACAAAATGTGTAAAAATATTCACAATTGTTTTTGGTAAAAATACATTTTCAATTCATTCAAAGCATTATTTTGGCTTTTTGTTTTAACTCCTTTTTCAAAGTGAGTTAAAACAACTCAATTCTTAAGTTTTTTGGGACAACTTAATTGTATTATGTTTGAATTAGAAAAATTTAAATTTGTAAAAAATAATTAAGTTAACTTAATTAATTTGTGTTGGGACAAAATGAAGGAATTGTGTGGAACCCAGCATTTCTGTATGTATCGGTGTATGTATTAATTATTAAATAAACAAACAAATGTTTTTTTTTTATAAGATGCACAATTGCCATTGGTAATAATTATATTTTTAAATAAGAAAAATAACTGATATGTCGCACAATTCTAAAATAAATTTGATATTATGTTATAAAAAATAAAGTATCGTTTGATAATTTATTAATTTTTATTGGCACAAAAACACATCCAAGCATGTCCAGTAAAAGCACTACAGTGACTTTTTTCGTTTGGTCATGTTTTATCTCACCTCCAGCCTTAAGTGAGGACTGGCATTGGTGCATGACGGCCTGATCTCTGCCTCACACCTCTGTCAACCGCCCTCCACCCAGACACTCTCATTCCTTTTTTTATCACAGGATTATATGGACATATTGCTCCATTATAGAATACAATTCAAATCCTTCTAATGCCCATGAATTTTTCATATTACCATGATTTATGAGTACCCGCACTGAAAACATATTAGAGCGTTTTGACTGGCACCAGCATTTTATTTTTATTACACTGTCAGAATGTCTGATGACTCAAAGGTCTGATGAGGTTCCTATATCTGCAGGATATGCTTTCATAAAACAGATCATTTCCTTCAAACGTTTAACGGCCATTATTTGTATTATTTCAACAGAACATTAATTCCACCTTTCAGCTCACAAAGACTCATTGGTCAACATTATGACAAGCGCACCGTTAACTGTCAGCGAGGATAATCATTGTAATCTTGGAATAAAGGTAATTTTCCATGTGCCTTATTCATTAAAATGAACAGATTTTAACTTTGTCATTTGGTTATGAAGATCATATTATTTTGAAGTCTTGAAACTGTAAAAAAAATGCCTTTGTCCTAGACTTTTAATCTTTTATATTACTTTTTTAAAGACTTCAAATCCATCTTAAAAATAATGAGATATATGAAAAAGCCTAAGCAAATGTATTTTAAATGATGCATTTAAAGTCAAGCAAACATTTAAGAGCATTTTTACAACATTGTTTCAACTAAGGCTACAATTGAAAAGTTCAGATGCAAAAACCTGTAAGTGCCGTCTGAAATGTCCATCAAAAACTAAACATTTTTTCTCCTTCTTTGCCATAAAAGTGATAATACTGAACCTACACACAGGAGCCTGATAAAAATGTTGATTTCAGATGGCACTTAGAGGTTTTTGCATATGAACTTTTTAATTGCATGTCAACAATGTAGCCAAAAACAGAACAAAAAAACTTTTTGTGTTTGAAAAAACTCACATTTACATGTTTTCAAAATGATCGCTGTTTTTCAAAAACACTGTATTAGGTATGCCAATGCAGTATTAGGTGCTGTCACCTTGTTAGTATAGTACCCTGTAGGAAAGTGGGGATGTGCTGTTGGCGATTCAGTAATGGTATGTAAACTTTTCTGTGAGCATATGATGCATCTGTTAGTTGTGATGTGAAGTAAATACGCTCTGCTGATGAAGCGTTAGCAAACACTTCAGCAACAACAAGAGCTTGCCTTTAAATATACACTTCCCTAAAGATGTAGGCTACTATATGTACCTGACATGTACAAAGTGTCGTTTTTAAAGACTTTTTACACAGAGATGACAAAAACGCCATTTTCAAAAACTTAAACTTTGTAACCCATGTTCATTTTTATGCATTTTCAGTCACAAATACGCAGCTGTATTGTCAAAACACATAAAAAGTGTCCCATATTAGGTTGAAAACATTATGTAAACAGTCCATAAAATCGAATGCTTTTTATTCATTTTAGCCATTTATTTACACAGGGTTGCCACGCTTTCATGAACAGTAGATTCAAGGACTTTTTAAAGCACCATTCATTTTAAATCAAGCACCTTTGTAATTCATACCCCAGCCTATATAGCGCCATGAAAGTCCTTACTGTACTGAACATTTTACTTACACTTAATATTTACATTAAAAATGTTAAATCATTTTCAGTTTTAAACATTCATGTTTAAAGAACTTTCAATACGGGTGATCTTCAAATGCCGTCTCTGAAATATTGGTAAAATGTGCATTTTATCAGTGTTATTGTACAGATTTAAATTTAAGAATTTTTTTAAAATTATTTCTCAGTTTTTCTGTTTTTGACAATTGAGTATAATTGTTGAAATAAAACCATAAACAAATTTCATTTCAAATGTAAGTACTTTCCAGCCCTTAAATCCATACATCTGAAATTCAAGTACTTTTAAGAAGCGTGGGAAGCCTGTTTACATTACAATGTTGTTTTAGATTACTTTTAATTGAAACAAATAGTTGCAAATCCAACACGTGTGTAAAACCACTTGCCATACATATACATGTATAATGTTCTATTTAATATGCATTCAGTTGTTAATTGTCTGAAGACTGCATAAGCTTTGATGTAGACAATGCTTCTAATAGAGGTAGACGTAGTCTACCTTTTTTGACTTTTTTTGAATCAAAAAAGTCACGAAGTGTCATGTCAAAAGGGATGAAAAATCTCACCAAGGGTGAAGAAAGAGTTAAACTATCTCTGATGTCACAGAAATTACATTGTGAGAGTAACAGTTAATAAAGTCCAAACCCTGAAGAAAGAGCCTCTCCTATTGTACAGTACATTGTCATCAGTCACCATGTTGATTGATAAGCCAGTTTTGCCTCAACCCAAAATGCATTCAGCTTTTCCTATGTCATTTCCTCTGGCTGCTTGCCTGCAGACTCTCAGCAACAAACAGCAGAAGTGGGTATGAATGAGCTCAGTGTCTCTGCGGGTGCCGGCAGAAGGAAGCAGCGCAGACGAGCTGGACGGCTAAGCGGAGGGTGGAGACGCTTTGGAGACCCTCTCAACTTGGTGTTTTTCGGGTGCGGTGCTGCACTCATGAGGTGTTTCTGGACAGTGACAACAGTCTGGAGCTCATGCAGGAATATATCCATAAGCAATTCATTTATATGAAGCCTGTTGCCAGGCTGCAAAGTCATGCCGGGGCAGAAAATGCCAGTGGAAGGTTATAGTTTTCAGCCACTGTGTCTCGGCTCCTACAGTTAAATTACTCCTCCTGGTTATTAACAATTCCTGCATATTACGAAGGTTATGTTCTTAGCTTTAATGAATATCTTTCTCAAGGTTAGAATGTTTTGTATTTATTTGTGCTTCTCCAACCTGTGACCTCTGCATTCAACATCTCTCCAAGGACCAACACAAAACTGAACAGTTTTCAAATAGATTAAAAGAAGAAGACCATTAAAAGAAAGTTGTATTCCTAAAAGATTTTGAAACCTTAAACTAATAAACCCTAGGAAGTTCATTTCAGCACCATTATTTGAACTTTAGCTCAGTGCTCTGGGTTGAAGAGTAATTTGTTTAACATATGAATAGGGTGCGATGTGTGAAGTTACGATAAGAAAACACTAGTGGGGGTTTCAAATCAGTGCTATGAGCAACCCCAGGTCTTAAGGCTGACATCTCCCTCTGAATGAAACCCATTTTTCATCACAATGTAGAGCTTTTGACGTTAAATCAATTCCCAGTTGAAATTTTAGTTGAAGAATGATTAAACGTACTCAGTAATGTCATTTTCTTATCAGTCAATGTACTCACCCACATGCTTAAATTTAAGAATGTTTAGACAACAATAACTGCAGATTCCTTGTATGAAAACAGCTAAAATGCTCTATTCATGAATGCCAGGCCAGTAGTTGGTAAAGTCACAGAAACACTATACATCGGCTCCAGGTTTGCACATCCTGAAAACTAAAGCTAAAACATTTTGATTTCTGCCTGATGGCTGGTTGTAATACTGTCATATAGTCCAAACCAGTGTGCATTTTGTCAAAAAAAGAGAAAAAAAGAAAAAAGTCTGTTGTCTTTAGCTTGATATTAACAAAAACTGCACAGGTACTGTATGAATGAATGAATGCAAGTAACATGACTGAAAACAGCGCAATATTGTTGAAAATCAACAAAAGTAAATGCATTTATTCATTCATTTTCATTTCGGCTTAGTCCCTTTATTAATCTGGGGTCGCCACAGCGGAATGAACCGCCAACTTATCCAGCATGTGTTTTACGCAGCGGATGCCCTTCCAGCTGCAACCCATCTCTGGGAAACATCCATACACACCCATTCACACTCATACACTACGGACAATTTAGTCTACCCAATTCACCTGTACCGCATGTCTTTGGACTTGTGGGGGAAACCGGAGCACCCGGAGGAAACCCACGCCAACACAGGGAGAACATGCAAACTCCACACAGAAATGCCAACTGACCCAGCCGAGGCTCGAACCAGCGACCTTCTTGCTGTGAGGCGAACGTGCTACCCACTGCGCAACTGTGAGGCCCAAAAGTAAATTGTATTGTAATATGAAAACTGACCAAAATGTATTTTTGTTCACTGCATTGCACTGTTCATTCATTAGATGAGCCGATCTTAGCATGCTCATTCTTCATGTTACTGGTGCAGCTGACTAGTCAAGTTTCTGTTCATGTCAATCCATTTTCATTAACAAATGAACACTGGTCAAATCTCACCCCATGGAAATGAATGGAATGTGACTCAAATTAATGACACTTTAAATAATGATGGTTTCATGTATGTGTTCATTTTGCCTGAACATGCAGCATCTTCCATTCACACAATGACAAGTCTGTAGGTTTCCCAGAGAAGGCTCCTCATGTCCTTGGGTGAGGAGGACCCAGAACTAAAGTCTTTCAGAAAGCTGTGCACGGTCACAGATCTTGCCCTCTATGCATCAAAGAAGGTTGCCCAAGGAGTGGAGCTCACAATGGACCGTATACCTCCATCTTTGGCTCACACTCACAAATGTGGACAACGTGCTGTTGCTTGACACCCCCAGTGAGCCCTCAAGGCCTCTTTGGTGATGCATTGGGGTGTTCTCCGAGAAGTTCACAGAGGCCCAGAAGAGGTTGAGGATGATGACCAACTTCCTTAACAAGTGGGCTTATGCCCCCTCAGGCAAGGTTGAGATCATCGTCCCCCACCCCTTGTGTTATACCTATACACCTGACACGTAATATACATTGTTTTCAGGCCTGCTTTATTAAGTGGCCTTAACAATAAGGTACTTGCATAAAAAAAATATGTACAATGTACACATTTTCAAAAACTTTTACTTTGAAAGGTCAAAATGACAGATTGTGTACATTTCTTGTGAAAAAGAGACTTGAAGAGACTTTTCAAAATACTTGAAATGAAATGACAACACAAATTGACCACTTGATTTAGCTAAAATTAAAACTAGAGATAGTAAAAAAGGCTACTTTCATTCCTTTTTACACAAATTATGACAAACTAATGAAGACTCTAAATGAAGACTTTTTTTTGCCATTTACTTGACAAATACTATGTAAAAATACTTTTAGCATAGTGCATGATACCTTTAAATAACATATTCTTGGCTTTTCCAACCTAGTGAACTTGCTTAGTAGCTCACCTGGTTTACTGTGTTGCAGTTGCCATGCAAAGCTCTCAGGCACAACTCACTGTGTAAAAGAAGATGCATTGGCATTGTAGCTTTTAATACACATTTTTGCATTTCAATACACATTTTTTCCCTTCAACACTATCATTTACTGTTAATGTTTAGAATATAACAATGTTATTGTCAAAGGTGACAGAGCATTAATCTTTTAACTGCTGCGATATGTGCATAATAAAATATTGCGCACAGTCACATTTATCTCACTATCCTTCAGCTTATTCTCTTCTTTATCAGGGGTTACCACAGCAAAAATGGACCACTGACTACTTTGGCACGTGCCCTTCCTGCCGCTACCCAGCCCTGAGAGTGCACTAAATCCTGCATCCCCCAGTGCTGAGAAACACCAACGCAAACTCATGGCAATTTGTAACGTTTTGATTGAGTGGCTAATTTATATTCATTTGGACAATCTCATTCATACATTTTTGTATGATTTGTCAATCCCCAAATGAAGGGTAGGTTTAGAGGTGGGGACTGTAGGCACAAATCATATGGATTTGTATGAATTAGACGATTTTCTGACAATATGTTTAATAGTTATGTTTCTACCTGAGATGGAAACACCCACACACTCTCCCAATCATACCCACTGATTCTCTCACTACAGAAAATGTACTTTATAGAATTCACCTATACTGCATGTCTTTGGAGGAAACCGGAGAACCTGGATGAAACCCACATGAACATGGGAAGAACATGCAAACTCCACACAGAAAGGCATCCTTGCTCAGACGGGACTCAAATCAGTGACCTTTTTGCTGTAAGGCAACTGAGCTAACCACTAAGAATTATTGTTTTTGCAACCTGTGTTACTGCTATTAAAATTTTATGTATTTTTTAGAGCTTAGTAGAACAAGTATAATTCAAGACAGAAAAAGCCACCACAACATAAAATGTTGCAAGTCTATGGTGGTGATTTTTTAGATTTTGGCAAACCATTCCTGACCAAACTAGAAACTCGATGCACCTTCATCTTTCTAGCAGGCTTGTTTGTACTGCTGGCCAGCTGTCTTCATGTCACAAAACCATCCAGCAAGCAGCAGCAGCCTGAGATACACACTCTTCATCAAACTGACAGGACAAGATGGACCTCAGCTCCAAAAATTTGGCTCAGGAGCAGCACACAATCCAGCAAGCCTTCAGCCTGATATACAGACCTTATATCCAGCTTCTGAACTCCCATCACAAGCGTCTGATTACTTCCACTGTCTATGAGGTCACAGAAATCCTGTTCCTCCTTGAGACTCTAAGTCCTCATTATCTTCTCTGTTTCTTCTTAAAACTCTCCACATGTGGTCTAATCGTATTACCCAGCTTCTTATTACCGCTGGTATTAGACAGAACATCGGTTCTGATGTAGGGCTTAGAGCTTAACGCTGGTTCTCGGCATTAATGCTGAATAACAGGGGGTCTCCTCCTCTACACATTATGGTTTATGTGCTTGTCAGTTATTTGCTGTTTTCGATATTACAGCTCATGTAACGCAGTAGGGCTTCAGACCTTGAGCCACAGTTGTTTTTGTCTCACACAGCTCCTGCCTGCTGCTCAAACACACCTCTCCTTGTGTCACTGTTGCAAAACAGAACGGCAGGTGCGCGCACACACACACAAAACCAGCTGCATGGCAATGACATGTTAGATGTAAAAAAAAAAAGAAAGAATAAGTACAAGACTGACATTTTATTTTTAGAAAGAAAATTTGCAATGATATAATAATTGTATATAATTCAAAACTAAAACTGTGGTTATTTTTATTAAATATACAATTAATACTTAGTCTAATTTAGCAATTTAATTCATTCATTTTCTTTTCGGCTTAGTCCCTTTATTAATCAGGGGTCGCCACAGCGGAATGAACCGCCAACTTAACCAGCATATGTTTTACACAGCAGATGCCCTTCTAGCTGCAACCCATCACTGGGAAACACCCATGCACTCTCATTCACACACATACACTACAGACAATTAAGCTTACCCAATTCACCTATAGCTCATGTCTTTGGACTTGTGGGGGTAACC
>CAIGQW010052715.1:4001043-4017093 GCA_903798125.1 Danio choprae | reverse complement strand
GAAATGCCAACTGACCCAGCCGAGGCTCGAACCAGCGACCTTCTTGTGACAGCACTACCCACTGTGCCACCACGTTGCCCTGATTTAGCAAATTGTATTTATTAAAATATTTTGTTTAAAACACACACACACACACACACACACACACACACACACACACACACACACACACACAGTTATATGTTATATGACATATATGACTTATATATGTTATATGACTTTTTGTTTCATGTTACAAAGTTTGTTTTATTAAAAGAACAATGTTATTTCTGAATAATGTGTGTGTACATGTGAATTTACACAAAGCAAACACACATCTTAAAAATGTGTAAAGTATAATTAAAATATACTGTGCAAATGAATTTGACTCTTATAATGACCTTGCAGTGTAACAAGGTGAAATCCATTACAACTGACTATGCTTCCATCACCATGCACGCAAAACATTTGTAGAAAGAACCAGTTCTAACACAGACATACAGAAATAAAGCTCATTAGACATTTCTACCCATAAGTTAAATTATTTCCAGTTTAGAAATATGTGCCTGAAAGCAACAGGACTAAATAGCGTAGAGTGTTAAAAAAAATAAATAAAAATGGGCAGCTACAGGGAATCTGACAGAGAGCTGACAGCAGCAAGCCAAAAGACTAGATGCTTCAGCACAAATCCAAAGGCACAATGGACTGGCAATTTAATGAAATAATGAAAAATTAATAGAAGTCGCTTCAGGTTATCATGCCTGAGCTCTAGCAGCGCTACGATGAGGTGAGTTTCCAGAATGGCTGATGGAGTCTGTACCTGACTACAGGGGGAAAAGCGAGACGATAAGCAAAATTAAACTAATAGAGCCGCTCTGCTGTGAGCAGAAACCTGCTGCTGTTTTCTTACCGCTGCATTAATTAGTCTGACCTTCTACTCATTACTGGCAGCGTGTTTCAGCTAAACCAGCATTAAAGAGCCCCTCAGCAAGCACGCACAATACAACTCGCCACCTACTTGAAAACGGGGGAAGGGCAATCTCACCAAAACAACTAGTTATGGCACATAAACAAGAGACTAACACACATGTTGGGATGTTTCTCTTAACACGTCTTTAAAAGTGTTATGCTTTTTATGCTACTTTTCATGCAGTGTGCAAAATGTTTGTGAAGTCAGTGCCTAAACAAGTCGTTGTGCGGTCATTCAGCCTACATTTTTGTGAAGCTGCAAAAAACTTAATCATGCATGTACATTTGTGGGCAGTTTCTAGGTAAAATAAACACTATGGAGCATTATGATCCCAACCACTTTTGTTCTTTTTCACACTAATGAAATTTACACTGACATATTTTTCATTTAAATTATTTTCATGTTTATAACTAGAAATTGAATATATTCGCCAATCTATCTCTATATTGACAACTTTTCCAACATGGTCAGTTTTTATGGTCTAGTTCACTTTGTATGGTTATTAGGACTGGGTATTGATTAGGGCTGGGTTTCAGTTGTGTTTTTATGAAACCAGTCTCTGATGGCAAACTAACTGGTGAAAAACTAATCAAAGAGAGTTAGAAAAATCAAGCTGCATGTGTAGAGTAAGCAGTTTGACAAAAAAAAATCCAAATAAGTTATTACTTCATTTAATTTCTGATTTAAAACAAAAACAAAGCATGTGTCCTTCCAGAGTTGACAAACACTGTGAGAAAAGGTTAGTTGCTGCCATGTATAATTTGTGGAAAAACTCCCTACATTACAGTGTAAAAACATTTTTATATAGGATGCATATAGCATAATGTACAATAATTGCATTAGAAATGTTTAAAATAGCACAGTAGAGGCACATGGACAATAACAATATTCAAAGAGCAGCTTCATTGCATTCATACACAATTTATCTATACATTCACTAGGAGTAGGTCATTATAATTGAGATGCTCAGCAGATGTTCGCAGAGCAGATCTGATCCGAGGTGTCTTATCAATAAGTTGACCGATGAACCCATCGTTAAGCCTATAAGCTCTATCAGTGAAATCATTGGTGAATTCATAATGATGTCAAACATGACATCATTAGCAATGAATACTGGACAAGAGGGATGGGTTTAGTCAACAATGATGTGTATCTCTTGCTGAATTAAGGTAATGCTTGCCATTGGGATCCTGTTAGCAATATTACTGAAGTTTTTTATTGCATGAAAAGCCTAGTTGAAGCACACACGCATTTCCACAAACCTAGATGCTCATCATCAGTCTACTGACAGCATCTGATCCAGGAGCAATTTATTTATGAACAGAGTGAAATCACTTTATGACCATAGACTTTATCTATACATAGATTTTATTCTATTTAATCAATGGGATAATAATCTTTAACTCACAAACATATAAAATCAATCTTAGCATGCTCATTCTTCATGTTACTGGTGCAGCTGACTAGTCAAGTTTCTGTTCATGTCAATCCATTTTCATTAACAAATGAACACTGGTCAAATCTCACCCCATGGAAATGAATGGAATGTGACTCAAATTAATGACACTTTAAATAATGATGGTTTCATGTACGTGTTCATTTTGCCTGAACATGCAGCAATGTTTATGGCTTCTGCTCAATCTGCATTTAATCAAATTACAGTAAACAATAGCACTGCATTATTCATTTAAATCAATATTTTTTTCAAAATGTAATATATATAGGCCTCACAGTGGCGCAGTGGGTAGCACGTTCGCCTCACAGCAAGAAGGTCGCTGGTTCGAGCCTCGGCTGGGTCAGTTGGCGTTTCTGTGTGGAGTTTGCATGTTCTCCCTGTGTTGGCGTGGGTTTCCGGGTGCTCCGGTTTCCCCCACAAGTCCAAAGACATGCGGTATAGGTGATTTGGGTAAGCTAAATTGTCCGTAGTGTATGTGTGTGAATGGGTGTGTATTCAATATAAAGTTATAAAGAATTTGCTATTTCGAAGAGTGTTGGTAACTGGTTTACTTCTACACTATTTACTTCTACACTAAGAAAAAAAAATACAATGGAGGTCACTGGCTATTAGTTTCCAAAATTCCTCAGACTGCCTTCGTTTGCATTCAACAGAACAAAGAAACTTTGTTCTAAACTTTTGTGACAGAATTGTCACTTTAACTAATGGATAAATAGTGTTAACAAATGGTACCTTGTTGTAAAAAAGGTGTGTAAGTTTAACATATAAATTGAAATTTTATCATATGAATTAAAAATTAGTCTGGGTTTTTTTTATTTTTGCTACAATTATTAGTAGAACAGTGGAAAGATGAACAAAAGATAGAGAGGGGATTTCAGGAAATGACAACACACACACATCGCACATACAGACAATCTCAGACGAGACGTTGTTTTCAAAGATTGCTATTGATTATTGCGGGCTGAAACCACCAGTTTGTCAGGCTGATTTAATAAAGCTGTGTGCTATCAGTGCTCTCTAAACACTCTTGAAGTGTAAAATATTACGTCTGAGCTCAATCAGAATTTTTATCAAACATAAACTACAGCGCGATTGACGCGTTTCCTGTTTATATTGAAAGCCACAAATTAGCAGACCGAAGAGCAGATCAGATGTGCCGAAATGCATTATAACTTCAGAGCATGCATGCATTAGGATTTGTGTTTTCATATCACACAAACCTGGTGAGGCAGGATGTCTCTGCGTTCAAAGTATCAGAGCCCGAGTTCACGAATGTCAACAAACCTCGACCGACAACACAGCGGGGATGCAGGAGTCAGCCAGCGAACAGGCCAAACATCGTATTACCCTACCATAAAGATTAGCCAGAAAGCAGACGGATGTGTTTTCTGTATCCCGGCGTCTGTCATAACAGCGCCCACATGGAGAGATTCAATCACGTCTCCTTCAGTTAATGTGAGATCAGCCAAAGCTGGGCCTGATTAACCCCTCCAAACACATCACCTGAGCTCCGCATCCATGATGGCCGACTTGTGCAGGAATTCACTTACATACCACACCTCGTAAACCTTTCATGGGATATTAGGAGGTAGTCATAACTGTGGCAATCATCCTCCCGGAGGACATTAACTTCTC
This sequence comes from Danio choprae, assembly GCA_903798125.1. NCBI lineage: Eukaryota > Metazoa > Chordata > Actinopteri > Cypriniformes > Danionidae > Danio > Danio choprae. The sequence continues at coordinate 4,013,053 of CAIGQW010052715.1, read as the reverse complement.
CAACTGGAACCAAATGCCTAACGCTTCTGATAACACGCAGTAATTTGAATGGCATTTGCAAGTGTGTCTGAAGCTGTTCATTATACAGCAGGCAAATGACTTCAAATACACTTAATCTTTGGTACATTTGTGTTTTCGGTAATACAATTTGAATGGAGCGATCTATGTGCAGTAGCGCTTTTTGGATGGGATTATGGTTCTATGTGATGGCTGAGTTATGTGTAGTGTAAAATATAGCTTTTTTTGTGAGTGCAACAGTTTTAAAGATCAAAGTGGAGTTACAATTTCCTAAAAGAAGTGACTCTGAAGTGCTTAAAATTAGTTGTCAAGCTCAACCCATCAGAATGTGTAACAACTTTAATGTCATATGGTGTTCATTGGCTGTCTATGAACAACGTCTACTTTGACCCTCAAATGCTGAAATTGTGGCTGAGGCCTGGAAGAGTTTGGATTATGTTCTCAACATGTTGAGATAACGTTTCTGTGCTGTAAAAACAAATTCACTTCAAAAGCCAAGACCATCATGACCATTTCACTGTACTAACAAGTGCTAGAGAAGCTTCTGGAGCTAAAATTCAGATCAGGAACCACTAATAAACACAACAGGGGCACTTGAACAAAAACATCTGTGATTTCATGAAGTGAATCAAACAAAATTAGGATCCCGATCTAGATTTCATGGTTTAATGTAATTTAATTACTTTAAGATTACTTTTTTGGAATTTAAGCACATATTCCTGAGGACATTTATATGTGTAGTGCTGGATGGATAAATTCCAGTTAGAAAAATATTGTATTTTATTCATTTTTGTTTTTTTGTGTAGTAACTCATTTATAACATTAACAAAGTTAAGTTAAAGGGGACCGACTGACTGAAGGTTGCACTACATGAACAAACATTAAAAAGGCTTCAAGACTTGTCCAGACCTCCAAAATCAATAATTACTGAAGGTCACTTAACATGACGAAGACAGCATTTTACAGCATTTTACAGAGCCGCATAGAAGCAAACATTGCAAATATATTGCCATGACATTTTCATGGCCGTTTTTCTATACTGTGAATAAAAAACCTGCTGCAAATCATCTTGGAAAAATAACTAGACCATCTGAAGCGAGAAATAGAAATGTAAAAATGTCAGACAGAATGAGGAATGGTAGTTTTAAACTACTGGAAAACAGGTACGAACAGTAATTATTTAGGAAAAAAAATTAAACAACAGAATTAGAGAGAATCAGTTAATTGTGAATAATTTACTGCCATTGTTTAAATAATATATAATCCATAAAAAGTAAATTGGATTGTGAGCATTTTAAAATGTAATCTACAATTGACCCAGATTACATGTAATCAGTTATAATATAATGATTCCCATGTCCATTTTGAAGATATAATTATCCACAGCAAAAAGAATATAATGGAGATGTCTTAAAAATTATTTATTCATGCCTAATTGTCATGAAATACAGCCTATCTGTAGGGAAAATTTATAGACGAGTGATTAAGATATAAATCTGTTGAACATGGACATTTTAAATGCCATTGCATAATAAGACAAGGACTTGACACAACCAGCCTGAGAAATGAGCCTCCTCATTAGCTAAATAAGAGAGCTGACATGATGAAGTGTTATATTAAAATAATGGTTTTATTGTTCCATTTTTACAACTGGACTGACATTTATCAAAAGGTCACAGACAAAAGTGAAACACTGAGATGTTCAAGGACAGTCGGAGGACGGGGAGAATTCAATAATTGGGCATTAAGTGCTCAGAATGGTTTAGTCTCGCCAACAAACCGCAGCTGTAGAACCACAATAAATGTCACAAAGTCTCTTCATACTTTCTCCCCGTCGCTCACACGCCAGCGCCGGACATGACCATATCCGTAATCCGCACTCAGCATGAACATCCGTAATGACCAGCAGCGCTCACAGACCCACAGGCATCCTAACAAGTCTGTGCATTGTTATCATCTGTTTGCCGAACTGACCCAAAGAGCGGCTCTGTCAAAAGATAAACCCTAATTACTTTGGTTATCAGTCTTCTTCGGTTTGTCCACAATCTCCTGGGTTTTTCTATTCAATCTAATTGAACAAAAAGCACCACATGTAAAGGCCATAAACATGTCCTCCGAGAACATGCCCGGGCCTAATGGTGAGCTAAACTGCTCCCTTGTAGCTCATTAAGTGCTTAACAGCCAAAACCAGAATATAATGAGAATAAAGGATGCCTTCAATCCAAATCGAGGGCGCACTTAATGTGGAGATGCGTCTTCGCTGTAACTCACGCTTGACTTCAGTCGTATGGCCAAACAATTGTAGTTATGTCAGATCTAATGGACCATCCAGAGCAATTATGCTGTAATTCTGGTTATGAAATGAGACCGGGCAGATAAAGATAATTTTAGGTATTAATTCTCAAATTAACAGTATATATTCAGTGATATTTCAAGTAATTACATTTCAACCAAGCCACTGTATGAAGTCACTCTAATATCGCTCAAGGATGGAGGGAAAGTGCATCTTAGGCTTCTTTAAAGCTCGTTTGTTGTTTTTAAAGGGATATGAGCACTTCTTGGCTGATTGGCTGACTAAGAAAGCTAGTTAAAAACCAGCTGAGACAATTCAGATCAAATTATTGACCTGCGATTGAACTTCCAATTTATGCCTATGGGGAAATGACCAAGTAATGACTAAGGAAATGACTTGAGCAAACTGTCAAACTACTTTCTCTACAAACAGTCGTGTTTATGATGATGCATAAAAATAATATAATAAGAAAGTTTGCAACATCAAGCAGCATAACTACTATTTTATAGGGCTAAAAATCAATGGAAGTGAATGAGTACGAGGTCACGAGCCAATACGTTTAAAATGGCTGCGCCTGCTTGAACGTGGAAAAAATAAGGTCATTACAATAGATCTCAATTCTGACTTACAAATAAATTAATATTTTTTTTTCATCAGAACTGTACCTTATAACAAATCATTATATATTGCATTTTCGAAAGAATCTACAAAAAAAGTCAGAATTGTGAGATTTAAGAAAAAGGTTTTTTTTGAGGAACTGTTATTTTTTAAATTCAGTGTCGGAAACAGCATGTTTGTTTAATATGATCTACATTATACAGTATATACAAACAGGAATGTGTCTATCTTGTTGTCTTGTGATCCTATTATGTAAATCAGGTCTTAATACTAGGTGTAAACAGCAACTATTATATTATTATAGCTTCTGAAATCAAAGTTGATGAAATTCGCACATTTTTACATTGTGTGGAACTTGGAGTTTCCGATTTGATCAGCTTCTTGCCCTGAAAACTTCAAAAGAAATGCTATATACTGTTATCAGAGCTCTCGTAACGGTTTTCACACTCTCTTCATAATGCAGGTAATCATCCAGCCGCACCATCCAACACATCGTACTACCAGTTTTCCTTCCGCAGGGAGAAAGGGTGACCATACTAAAGCGAGCCAGTTGGTGATAAGCTTTCATTAATGCTGAGCGGTTCAGCCGGGTTTGTCAAGCAGGGGATAAAAAGCGATCAGATGCAATTAGGCATCAGGAGAGCTCCGGTAATTGTATCATTTTTATCGTCAGCATGCTTTATTGCCTCACGTCTCTGAAAAGCAAGAGTCTGCAAATTACTGCATTAGAGCCCGTACTCATCTCATGGCCTGCATACTGCTTGCTTATTAAAGTACCGTCAGTGCAGCCACTCAGCAGGCAGAGTTGATGAATCACCCGCTAATCACCTCCCTTTGCCCTGCTCCTTCATCTCCATACAGACTCCATCTCCTTCCCTAAACAATCCAGCTGTTTTCTGTCTTTCACCCTCCAGCGTCCTGTTTGCCACACGATATCAGCTCTACAAAATGCGATAAACTGCTGTTTCTCCTCAGCGATAGCCAAGGAGGTCCATAATGACTAAAGAGAGTGTCCATTAGCTTTTCCATTCATCACAATGGCAGACGCATTGCAAATTGAAATCCTCTTACTTTAATGCTTTAAAAACGCCAAGATGTGCCGGGAAAAACACCTGTGGCTCTCTGATTATATTTCAAGTACTCTAAATGCTTTCGTTGAAAATCGACCAACTATTTAAGCAAACGTAAAGTAAAATCCGGAAAGCCGCTGCTGCCCCTCTTTGCACCATTCAGCATTCACATCTTGTCAACTGTGAAAATGTAGCTTTTCCCACTCGCTCTATCTTTTTTTAATGCCAGTTGGCAAAGACATTTACTATACTGTAGTGTGAAGTGCTGAAAACAGCACAAGACAGCAGTAATAGTCACTGCAAATTCACTGCACAACTAAACGCTTAGTTGTTGCTCACCAAAATGCATTTAGAAAATAATCAGCTACGTTTACTTCTTTTTGCATTCTTGAGAAGCACAAGAATCTGTTGGAATTTCCATTTCTGAATGTTTTATTGGTATTAAGTCTTAGAAAATGAGACCTTCCACACCTTCTTATGTTGTCTATGAATGCTGAGGTGAAGGACTAATATTTTTACAAATATTTTTGCTGGGAAAATCAACAGTTTGTGACACATGTTTACATGTACTTGAGAACCTCTCTTTCATTCTAGCATATAAAACAGGTGCTAATGTTAATGATAAGATAATGGCAATAATTAAGATAATGGCAAAATAACTATTTTGTACTGTAACGTCAATGTGTCATGCAAAAAACAGGAATCCTTTCAAATTAGATCTATATAGTCTGTAGACTCAAATATAAGGTGAAATTTCATTTAAGTGTAAACAGCAACTGTTATATTATTACAGCTTCTGAAATTGGCACATTTTTACATTGTGTGGAACTTGGAGTTTCCGATTTTATCAGCTTTTTGCCCTGAAACGCTCAAAAGAAATGCTATATACTGTTATCAGAGCTCTCGTAGCGGTTTTCACACTCTCTTCATAATGCAGGTAATCATTATAAAATTTCATTTTAATTCCATTATCTTTTAAGTCCTTCAAGAAAGTGATGAATTGAAGATTAATTGAAAAAAGTTGAAAATGTCATTGAAAATTCATGTTGTTTCAAACTCGTGAGACCTTTGTTTGTCTTTAGAAAACAAAATAGGATATTTTAGATGAAAACAGAGCTCTCTCAGCCTCCAACATGAGTCCAGAAAAAGTTGGGCCCATTGGGACCATTGGGAGCTCTTGGATTCAATCTAAAATAAATTCTTCTAAATTCATTCTTTAATGCTTGGATGTTATGCCGAGGTCTCCTTTAATTAGGCAAGACTAGGGAACGGAAGTTTATTTATAGCACATTTAGTAAACAATGGTAATTCTAAGTGCTTTAAATAGAAATATATATATATATATATATATATAACAAACATACATAAAGTAGAAATATATGATGCGGAAACAATCTGAAAATGAAAGAAAACATGACAGAGAACCATCTATATTGGAAACATGACAATATCCTGGTTCTATTTAGTTTTCCTCCGTTTCAGCTAAAAGTTCTCATTTCTTATTTGAGTCATGATTATGCTTTGTTTTATTGATTACATCCACATGTTCGCTGTTTGGTTTCATAATACTATATACTACAAAGTAGTTGGATAAGTTCCTTGTTGGATTACCAAAAATACAATCATTTGTGTTTTACTTTTAAGACCCTCACTACTATTAAAAACATACATAAACAAAAATGCTTGGGGAAACATCATACAAGGATAATTTGTAATGACTATCAAGTATCAATAGAGAAAAATGGTTATCTGGAACCAATATTTGGTGTAGTTCCAACATGTACCAGCAGGAGCAAACAGACCATGTTAACCAGCCAAACCCCAAGCCTTTGGTGACAGAAACTCTGAGTAGAATGTCGAGTTACATTGTACCTTGTGACATACGATACTTCTAATCCCGTCCTGAGGGATCAACCAAACGGTGTCCCCGCAAGGGGGCGAGAAACCTAGTCTGAACGGTGACTCATAACTTTATGAAAATAGGCAGCGGGGAGACCTGGGGAGAGGAAATGAGATTTCCTCAGTCTGTCACCGGATAGACAGGGTCGCTGAGAGGAGAGCGGGGTTATGTTTTATGAGGCTTTCTTTTTCTCCAGCTTTCATCGCTCATGTGTCACTGTTGAAAGAGTTCATAAGAGCTGCGGCTTCTGAGTCTAATGTCCCATATACTGCCCTCCGCTTCCAGTAATCCTCGGTTCGTCTGTTCAAATCCAACCAAATGCAGAATCAATCTTTGGTTTGTTTAACGTATTTTTGAGCGTTATAAACAATGAAGCCGAACATCCCCTCCTTCTCTAACTGTTTTGTTTGTGCTGGCACAATTCAGTGCAACAATGTGTTATTCATATTGAGAGACTGAGTAACTACACACGGGAAAGCAAAATTCATCCCCCACAAAAACTGCCTTGAATTCCCACCATATGAAACAGAGCTTTCATTTTGATTTCCATCCTGTCAGAGGAAAGAGCTATGATGTTATTTCTACGGTCGACTTTTCCTTTGGATTTCTGTTTTGGATGAATAGCAAAGTCTTTTTTGGGAGGGGGGGTTGGGTGAAATTAGCTCGACGTGCAATGGCTGCAGGTGCTGGTTCCCGCTGACAATGACAGGCCATTTCATCTTGCGCACACCCGCACGTTTTCTTGCAGTGGATGAAAGCATCATTTTCAGAGGCCATCCATTTGCTCCAAGCGCTGCGCGGTAAGCATGCCACTAAAAGGCTCTTGAAAACACGGGAGCAAATCTGAATCGCTCTGTTTGTTTACCTGGTGTGAAACAAACATAAATTCACGATTTCAAGCAGTGTGATATTTTTAAAAATGCATTTGTCCTTCACAATAACAGTAGTCAAGCCAGAGAATTTACTCTGAATTCCTGAAAATGTATCTTGTTAATAATGTTTTTGTGAAATCCTCCCTCCAGGTTATACCATGAAGCCAACATCAATATCAGAATTACTGGAGATGCATGATATTGCGGCAAAGTTCAATAAAAAAGTCAATAATGGCCACAAATGTAAACACTGTCCAGATATGGAAAATTATGCCAATATGCCTTGCTGAAATTGTGTTTATTTAGAGCCTGCTGTACTTCATTAAAGTCAGGTAAGCGTTGTGGTCATTCTTAAAATTAACTGTTGCCTTTATTGTGATTGAAATTCACTCTTTCACATTGCCACCTTGAAATTGGGAACAACTCAATGTACAATGCCTGCGTGAGTTAACTTACTTTTTTTTAATAAAATACATAAATGATAAGTTAGTTATGTTCGGGAATAAAGCATCAGTTGGTGCCAAAAAATCAGTCTCATTTGATGGTCAGACGTTATAGTTTATGGGGGCATAAAAATTACAAACATGACGTCCGCAAATTAATATAACTTAAGTATAAATAATTTAATATGCATATACCTACACACACACACACACACACACACAAACACACAAACACACAACACACACACACACACGCCTATTTGATATAATAAAAGATCTAATTTTGTGCATCACTAAAGATAAACTACTCTTTAAAAGATCAAACGTTAAAAATGCATAAATACTATAATGTCAATTTTATCATATAAATAATAAGGTAATCATGTTACCAACCCAAATACTGTATGCATCACAAAACAAATGCAAGTGCGTATTTAATGTTATGTTAAGATGATGCTGAAAGAAATATTCTGTACTGTAACGTCAATCATGCAAAGAAAGGGGATTAATTCAGATTATAGTTTGATATCAGATCTATACCATAGTTTCAATGAACTTAAACTTAACCTAAATCTTATTATCAAACTAGTCCTTTTAACATGAGTGTCAAAAGTAATAGTTGAGAAAGTAAATGCATTATAACTGAATCCGCTTAATTGATGTTGTATAAAACTCCGATTTATGAAATTAGTTTGAACCAGTCAAACTGTTACACGCCACATAAAAATCTTGCAAACTTTGAGATTAAGAACTCTCTTTACAAGTTCTCTTTACATCATGTGACAAAGTAGCGCACTACAAAAAATGTAGACATAATCAGTCATGTCTGATTTAATGAATCTACGGTTTATAGCTTGTGTAGAGAATGTCAAACAAAAGAATTTTTTTTTATTTGACTGGGATTTCTACAAAATGAAGAAAAAACATGCAGCCGCAACATAAACAGACTACATCTGTTTCGCTTTGCTAAATGCTATAAATGACAGGCTGAAGTAACATAAAATCATCAGTCATTAAAAGAAAATGACCAATTATGCGCCCACAAAGCTTCATGCACAGACATCAAAGTAACCACTCGTGCCAAAGTTCATCTCTTCCTCATTACCGAGTCGAACCTGTCCTGCGATTTCTCTCATTTCTGCAAATTAATCATTTGAGAAGATATGCTTCATGTCAATATTCATCTGCAGAATCTCTCTTTACAAGAACAATGTAACCCAACAGACCTGAAACATCTCTTTCAAACATATGCGTTTGTTATGGAAATTGAAACGAACAGTTTTTGATGGTGCCACTACGCACTTATTCTCCATTCAGCAGTCAAGTGCCTCTTTCACAAATACTTCCATTTGCTCCAAAAATTGACAGCTACAGGCTTCCAATCCATCTGGCTTTCATATATCGACTGTTCAGTTAAAAAACAAATCATTTCAATAATAGAGCGGCATACAGTAGCTAGTAGTAACTATATTGTAGTCTCTCTTTTGTTTACAACGTCATTATCTCAGGTGGAAGTCATTGTTCTGAATCATTTTATGTGGACAAATCACTTTCATGGCGTGATTCAAAACTATGACTAACAAAATACACGCTCCATCCATTATTCTTTATTGAAGAGTTTCATTATGTTTTTGAGCTCACTGTATAAAAGGGTTTTTAAGTGTTTAGACATTTTAAAGTATATTGCTCTTTCTGGAGTTTAAATATTGTTCTTATTGTATTACTTTTGCCTCAAATTAAAGGCATAGTTCAACCAAAAATGAAAATGTAACATTCATTCTCAAACACTGTAAAAAAAAATGCTGGGTTTCAAACATTTCCTTCATGTTGTCCTAACACAAATTAAGTTAACTTAATGGTTTTGACTAAGCTATGTGGATTGAACATAAAACCATTAAGTTGTGCCCCAAACCCTTAGGAATTGTGTTGTTTCAACACATTTTTAATAAGTTCGAACAAGCAGCAAAAGTCATTATTTGAGTGAACTGCACTGTAAAGAATGCTGGGTTTCACACAATTCCTTCATGTTGTCCCAACACAAATTGATTAACTTTACTTAATGGTTTTGACTAAGTTAAGTGGATTGAACATAAAACCATTAAGTTGAGAAAAAAAAAACTTAGGAGTTGTGTTGTTTCAACTAATTTTAAATAATTTGTTTTAACAAGCAACAAAACTATTTTTTTTTTTTTTTTTTTTTTGAGTGAACTAAATGTTTTTTCTTCTACTTATGAACACAAAACAAGGTATTTTGAAGAATGTTGGAGAGGGGGGGACCGCTATTGGCATTCATAGGAACAAAAATTCTATGAAAGTCAATGGCTCCCCCCAACATTCTTTAGTATATCTAACAGAATGAGGGGGGGGGGGGAAGGTTAGGAACAAGTGGAGAATAAGTAAATGACAGAATTTTTGGGGGGGGTGAACCATCCTTTTAAATCAGTAAAAATGAATACAATAATATTAAATATTGTGTATTGATAATCAAGCTAATATAGGACTTCATAATTTTAGAAAAAGAGCCAACAGATGTTGAATAAACTGTTTTTGCGATAACTTCTCTGTGCATTAGTTTCATTGTAGAGCAGGCCTATTTCTTCAACCGTAACTCAAACACTAAAGGCTCGACCGAAGGAACTCAATGAATATAATTTTCATAGTTCCCTGTTAAAATGTTTGTGGTGATGCCAAGCATGGATGTGCAAACAGTCTCTGAGCCTCCATTTGATGGGGAATAATGATGGCGTTGAGCAGCTGTGATTTTGCACAGTCTTGTTTGACTTGAAAACTTCCCAACAAGTCAAAGGCGTTCGTCAAAAGCAGCAACAAGACTCGCTTCCCCCTCGGACCGAGAGGTAATTACTATTGCAGCCCATGCCACATCCCAGGCAAAACAGAAAGAGAAAGAGGTGAAGAGAGAGGCAGGGAGCTGCTGTCTCTCTACTAATTTCAATTAAACAGTCATCATTAGCATGAGCCATGCTCTCCTGTGGATTCCCATTTACTTTGTTTATCAGCAGACACACACGCAAACAGATACACACTGACAAGCACGCTGTACACTTCACTTTAACTCATTCACAGCTAGTTCACGTTCTAGCATAAGTGCGTATTTAACCTGTGATGATTATTACTCAAGTTTTCCATTTTCTGCCACATTTTCAGGTCAACAGACTCATATAAGTCAATGGGCGGCACCTTCTTTTTTTTTTGCGAGGTAAAAACATGTTGCAGTTTTCATTTCTGAAACAGTAGGGAAGCACCAAATACAAATCTCCAAAGTCAGCGTGGCTCACTGTGATATGGAAATCTGCGTGACCACCCTTGAGGGTCTGCATACCAAAAGCTTCCACCTGGACAAATCGTTGTCGCCCACTACTCATTTACCATGTCAGTAAGTAAGGTAAAAAAAAAAAAACACACACACCCTCTAAAGATGCACTTTTACAGAAGCATGCTAAAAACTTGCTGATGTGTAAATATCTCTTAAAGAGTTATTTCGACCACTCCTATTTTCACTTACTCAACCCTCCAAATCTAAAGCCTCATTCAGACTACACTATTTTTTACTGATTTCTGCATGATTGGTTTGATGTAGGGTGTCGTGGGGATTCGTAAACAAGGTTTGAATGCAAGATTCAGTTGTTTATTGTGTGTGCATGATAGGGCTGCACAATATATCATTTAAGCATCGATATATAATCACATTGCAGGATCTCTAATGTTGAGCTGCGATTATATTTAACCATGAGCCACAATTCAGAACACGAGATTTGGGGAGCCACTGCAGGCTTTAACAATAATAGAGTGTAAGTTTATTATCTGCATGTGCTTTTAAGCCATGAGTTTGCATAATGTTTGCAACTTTAATAAAGATTGTTTTATTGTTATTTATTTATTTTTACATTTGATTATTCAATGTCCTGTACTGGAGTCATATTAGACTGTACCCGGGAAAACCTTAATTTACTTTTTTATTTCACTTTTATCTTTGCTCTACTATATTTATCTATGCTTGTAATATGTTTATCACATTTACTCCCCTACAAAATCATCCAAATCAATATAAACTAATATGCTGAACTAAACTAGAGCTATTCTAGCCATCTGGTAAAACTGTAATCACACCGCAACACATCGCAGAAAAAGAAAGCGTCGTAATGTCAGATTTTTCCAATATCGTTCAGCTCCAGTGCATGACAACTGATGGCATTTCTGCGATGCTTTACAACATATTCCAAAGATGGAATAAAAAGACAACAGAAGGTGCATCATAGACGACATCACACAATTATTGATCGCAAAGCAACAAAGTCTGGCATATTTGGTACCTACAACACAAAAATTGCATAATCTGACACAACAGACAATAAAAAGTGTGTCGACTGAACAGGGCTCAAGTCTTTCTTTTTTTTTTACTTTGTAGATTTCTGGTCTTTTGCTTAGACAATGTTCACCCAAAAGTTTCAATGTTCAAGATGTTTAAAAAAAAAGTTGCAATTAAAAATATATATTAACTAAATGAAAAAAAATCCAAATTGCATCATTTCTCACAATTCAAAAACTACACCTCAAGTTTATGTTTAGCAATTCTGAGTTTGATTTGGAAATTTTTACTGAAAAAATTCTCACTATACTGACTCTTTCCTCGCAGTATACACTTGCTTACATTGAGAAAAAAGCTCTTACAATTGATATATATATATATTCATTCATTCATTTTCATTTCGGCTTAGTCCCTTTATTAATCTGGGGTCGCCACAGCGGAATGAACCGCCAACTTATCCAGCATATGT
>CAIGQW010052715.1:3960511-4000643 GCA_903798125.1 Danio choprae | reverse complement strand
AAAAAAAAAAAAAAAAAAAGAGCATAGAGAAGAACAACATCGCCAGTACCGCCTCGACTCTCAAAGGAACCAAAGAGGTCGGAGCCTGCTGACAAATGTGACACAGGTTATTTGTGACGGTAAACACATTAAGATAAAGTAAGCATGCTGAAGTGCCTTCTGGGTGTCTACCGTGGAGAGTGTGAACTAATTAAACAGCTCTACAGTGCTGTGTTTGGACTACACTTCCATAACCTGTCAGGACCGTGTTGTATCACACCACAGGGAGAACAGCAGCGGACTAAAAGAGAATCACCTGAGGGCATTTATCCACGTTCAATAGCCTACATGACATGTTTAGGTCAGGGTAGGTCAGACCACACTAGTGCCCTAAAAAAACAGAAACTGAGCAGAATACAGACGATCTCCAGTGACCTGCTTGTGTTTTAATAAAAAGGAATAAGTAATTTGAACATTTTCAAACAGTCCCAACCTGGCTGGACAACTCTGTGGTGCTGGAATATTATTGTTTTGATTAGTCATGTCTGGACATTTTTTTCAGACAAGGTTAGCAACCTTCATCACAATAACAGAGAAATGATAAGAAGCGTAAAAAAAAGTTTTAAATAATTAATTCAAACGCAGCCATGGAAACCAGAGCTGGAACATTGGTCCATTTTTTTCTGGAACTAGAAAACTAGAACTAGAAACTCTTGCTGTCAAAAATGTTAAGATTTGTCTTTTTTTTTTTTTAAATACAGAGATGGTTCATTTCAACCCAGTCTCATGGGAAACAACTACTTAATGGTTTGGCAATCTCAGAACATCATGATCTTTGGACAAAAGCAAGCATGAAAGCCAATTACTAAACATGAGCAGATTGCATGACAACACAATAACAAAATTACACAAATTCGTACAAATTGGCCATCAATTTGCCAAAATGTAGCAGTTACAAATTTACATATGAATGTTTTTTCTTATGCAAGTATAAACAGGTTTCATAAAGAAGAACAGTTAATTTGAGAGACTTGCATTTTTTTGTCATTGCCTGTATTTTCTTTGTAAGGCCTGCTTTTGGGAATACACTACAGGTGAAACAATGTAAAAATAATTCATTCTTAGCTATTCTTTGTGTTATTACAAATCTTATCTATACAGTATTCTTGTTTATATTATTTACTGTTGCCTTATAAGTCAATAAACAAAAAGTTAATCGTAAGTGACATTCGTTTTTTCTGCAACAAAAACACACACTATAAGTGGCGATTTGTTACTGAATGAATGTTTCAACAGAGTCGATTAAATGAATTATTTAAATGACATATTAACATGGTTTGTTTCATTAGGAAACAGTGCTTTGAACAAATCAGTTGAATGCATTTAATGACTCACTCTTTTGGTTTGTTCCTTAATGAATCAGCATTTTGAGCTAATTAGCTGGTTGAATTGAATTTGATTGAATTTAATGACTCAGTCGGTTTGTCCTTCATTCATTCTATGAGGGTTTTGAATGAATCAGTTAAATGACTCACTCGCAAAGTTTGTACCTGCACAATAAAGTAATTCAATGACTCACTCGGTTTGTTCTTGTATGAATGATTGTTTGGAAGAAATCAATTTAACTAAAAACTCGCTTGGTTTTTGTATCAATGAATGTTCTTTCATTCTTTTATGAACCAGTCTTTCGAACTAGTTGAATGAATAATGTGATGACACTGTTTTATACCAATTAGTTAGATGATTCAGCGACTCACTCAAAAAGACTCTCTTCATTCCAAATGGGATGAATCCACACTTGTGAGAGTGAGAACATTGGTCAAGCATTTCAAACCAGTGCTCAAAACTGGCCACTTCAAACAACCCTTCAGAACGAAGGACTTGGAAGGGTATGAGTGATGAATGCTTTTATCTCTCATGATTTTTTTTCTGTGCATGTTTAATTTATGATGCAGATAATGCACACCCAGCATCCCTTCAAAGCTCTCATTTTGGAGAGTAAACCTTTCGAAGAGATTAGGTCATAAGGATGAGCTCTTTAGAATGTTGAGTTTTAAAAATAATGTTTTCATACCAGCCGCTAAAATGAACAATATAATGACTCCTTGTAAACTAAGCCATTGGTAGCCGTTTAACCTGTACAGTCACTGAAAAATTGCAAACAACGACACACAAATTGGCTCTGATAAACATTAGAAATATAGTAAAGAAATAGAAATAAATAGAATTAGAAATAATAATTAGAAATAGTTTTGCTTGAAGATGGCAGCTGGTTTAACAAATAGCATTATCATTTCCTGTGATTTCACCATTCAGGTTTGATACTCATACCGATTTAAAAAAAAAAAAAAAAAAAACCTAAACCAGTACTGCATCCTAAACAGAATATTTAATGCCAATAATTCTATGTATAACATCTCACGGATGTTAATTTCCCACAGCGATGACTAAAATAACTTGTTGCTTGAATACATTTAACATAGTAGACCTAATCAATACACCAAGAAGGCCAAATTGTGATAGATGCATTTTGTGCTGACACAGAGCTCTAAACTCAGTGGGGTAGAGAGCTAAGAGGTCCCACAGCTACTGAATTAATAATGAGCATGGGCACTGCTGATTGGCCGCCTCTCTCCCTACAGGGCAAAAGCAGCCTGTGTCTCTAAGGCCCCGATTGATTAGCAGCTTATTATTAATAGATACGGGTTAAGACTTTGATATGACCGGCCTGTTTGAAAACACATCAAATGTGCATTAAAAATGATACAAATATATGCATATCCCAGCATGCATATATCAGATCAAATAGAAAGTTTGTGCTGTTTGTCTTGGAGTAAACAATCACTCCGTGAGGTAGAATTTCTTTGTTTGAGATGAATGAAAGGGAGTCCCGAAAGTGGCATGTAGTTTATCAGACTACATTTCAGTGGTCAAATAAGTCTCTGTAGGACTTGCTCTTCAGGATTCAAGGTTGTTAACGGCTCTAGCCTTAAAGCTCTAATCAATATGGGTTTGCCTGCTTGAGCTCCACACCCATTTACCATAGTGCACAACCTTGAGACAGCTTGAAAAACAAGGGAGTGAATGGGGAATTTAGGCTTCTAGTACAGCTGTCCAATCATAGAGCAGAACCCAAGGGAGGACAGGAATATTAATGAGCTAGAGAGAGATCGGAATGGTAAAGGCATTTCTTGCTGCAGTTTGGCAAGTGCGACTATTAATGTGATTTTATAGGCTCTTGACGTTTCGTCAATGTAGATTATCTATCTAAATAATGAAAAATCTGATTCTGTCTATTTTGGAAAAAAAAAAATAAGTCAACTATATAGTGATAGCACTTTTGTGTTAGCTAATCAAAAGGGTACATTTAAAATGACAATACTTTGGGGAGCAACAAAATACTTAAAGTTCATATGTTCATAAGGCTTAAATGCTCAATTTTAAAGGGATTGTTCACCCATAAATTAGAATTACTTCATCATTTACTCTGTGGTTTTAAACCTTTTGAGTTTCATGAAAGATGATATTTTGAAGAATGCTGGTAGCCATTGACTTCCATAGTAGGAAACTATGAAAGTCGATGGCAACCATCTATCAGCATTCTTCAAAATATCTTCTTTTGTGTTCAAAAGAAAAAACCGATGAAGCTAATGTGTGAATCATGTGTTTAAAAGAACATGGGGGAAGAATAAATGAGGTCATTTTCATTTTTGGGTGAACCATCCCTTTAAAGTAGAAAAACATTAATGTAAATTAACATTTAATGTAAAATCACATAATCTCTATAAACAGTATTTTTTGAACCCTAAATCTGACTGCTTTTCAATTAGCTCATAAAACAAATTAAAAAATTATTATTTTTACCTGTTCAGGGAACCCTAAAAGTAAAATATGAGAAAAATATTTTATAGTTCCATGACTTTACCAGTACTCCTAATGCAAACCACTACAATTTAGATCAGTTGGAAATATTTACAAAATGATTTAACAAATCACGATGTAAATTAAATCAGTCTGTAATATATTTCATAACAAGGTTAAGAAACTATGCGCAAATGTTTATCACAAGTTTCAATTTCTCCGCCAAAGTGATGAAAAACACTCATTTAGATTAAACACAGCTAATTAATACACACACCAGAGTTTATACACAAATATGTAACGTAAACATCTTCAAACTTTATATAATCAGTGAAGAGTTCATTTATAAAATGAGCATAAATCAACACATTTTTGTCATTAATCTCTTACCATTATTATTTTTTTAGCAGTCCTAAACTCTTAACAGAGATTTTTTTCAAACTGTCATATATTTCTTTAAACCCTACAAATGTCAAGAAGGAAAAAAAACATTTAAATTCCGAATGTTCTTTTTTCCTGAATCCCAGAAGGATAACATGAACAAATCCAAAGCAGATGAAACACAAGCGAGACTTCCAAGACTTTGAATGTGAGCTCAGTTCAGATCATCTCTCTTTGCTTATAGGACCAACCGCTCCACCGCATATGCAGCAACACAAAGCAAACAGTGTTACAATAATCTGAAGGAAAACAAGATCTCACGTGTTTAAGATTTACCCTAACATTTGTTCAAGGAAAAATAAACCGCAAAAGGTACAAATGTTGTTTTGGGGGTTATACCAAATTCAACACCACACCGAATCAATCATTCTTTAGGTCCAGAGGCCAATGATCAATCACCATTTGTTTCTACGCCACAATGGATCTAAATTAATTCAAAACAGTTGACAGTTAATTACAGACACGCACCGTCCATGATCTCCCAAATAGATATACAGAGGATGGGGAAAACTTAAGACGCCAAGACAAAGAAAACTTTGGATTTGGGTGCAGAAAAATATTGTGTACACACATCCTTCCAGGATCACTGCTTTATCCATCTGGATTCACTCTGTCAAGTACAATGAGCTCATGCCTGTGTGTGTTTCAGCAGCTCAACACTATCTACAGCAAAAAAAAAAAAACAGCCATGAGAATAAAGAAAGAACACTTAAGCCTAACATTTACAATCACCTCAGCCACGGGAATCTGGCCCAATCCCTCTAAAAAAAAATAACAGACTCTCTTCAAAGACTAAAACAGTGTGTATCGTATGACTACGCTAAGACAAGACTCTTATAGCTCAAAGATAAGAGTGTCAGAGCAATCAAGAAGGACGGCGGAGCTGAAAAAAAAAAAAAAAGTGGTTTGTGCAGATGTGAGGCTCTTTCACTACTGTCCATTTCCTCAATGACGAATCTGATTTCCAGAGTTGGCTGCTGGCAGGATTGCAGGATAGAGCTACCCGGGTCTTTTCAGCAAGATTGGCAGTGTTGTCTTGCAAACTGCCAAAACCTATAGTGATACATAGCGAGTTGGAGGAAACAGCCCATTGTAAATTTAATTTCCCTTCACTGTATGACTAGCAGTGTGACATTCCATCAGCAGCCAGAGCACCGCAAGCTTAGAGGGAACTTGTCAACCCACAAAAAAAAAAAAGTAGTAGTATTTCCTGACATCAGAACTTTGTTCAAAAGAGAGGGTGACCGTATACAATACATGATCCAGTTCTGCTTGAAGAATCACCACTGCACACGAGAAATAGTGTACATGTATTTAAAAAAAAAAAGAAAACAAAAAAAATCATTCTAACGGCAGTAGGAGCACATACAACTTATTCTCTGGGGTATTACTCCCCCTGGTGGAACAGTAAATCACTGCACCAAAAAAAAAAAGAGGCTGAATTCAGTTTATTCAGAATCTCTTTCCTACTCCATAACCGAGGAACTCATCATAAACTTCATGTTAATATACATTTAGCGTTTATGCTCACCAATATATTTAATCTATATCAGTAGCTCAATTAGTAAAAACAGGGTATATACAAGAATCAGAGAGTGAAATTCGATACCTTTTAAAAGACTCTTTCCATACATTTAAGACAGGGGAGTCCAGACTCGGTTCTGAAAGGCTGGTGTCTTGCATAGTTTAGATCCAACTTCCTTCAACATACCTGCCTGGAAGTTTCTAGTATACTTAAACAGCTTGATTAGCTGGATCAGGTGTGTTTAATTGGGCTTGGGACTAAAATATGCATGACACCGACCCTCAGGACCAAGTTTGGACACCCGTTTTAAGAGCTCATCAACACTTTAGATTTCAACTGGTAACACAGGTCACATTTTAACTTACTGTATAATGAAGCACAAAAGAGTTTATTTACCCGACTACCCATATTATAGTTTCAGAAGAGAACTATAAAAAATAAAAATGTAAAATTAGTCTTAAAAAAAAAAAAAAAACCTGTATGTGAAATGAATAACATTTTAGTCTCCCATTTAATACAACTCAACACATTCATCTATAAACACACAGATGCACTGATCTTATTTCTCATGACCAATTGAATTTTATTTTACTAGACAATTGGCTATTTTACAAACCAGTAAAAATACAAAATGTACCTAATTTCATTTAATTTCAGAATTATTAGTTTTACAAACTTTAAACTGAGCTTTTCTGACATCTACATTAACACCCAGTCTTTAAATTTGTCATTTTTGAAGTCAAAGCTCTTAATGTATATTTTTGTTGCCTTCGTTAACAGGTACAAAAGTATACAAAAAAAAAAAAAATAAATAAATAAATAAATAAATAAATAAATAAATAAATAAATATATATAAAAATATATATTAAAAAAATATATATATATATAAACAATTACAATAAATGTAAATGACAATTTGAAGTACCAAGCAAAAATCCCTGCTACTCCATTATTAGGACAAAATATAAGTCCCTGACTTGCATTGTCTGCAACAGACTTTTTAAAAGTCTGTCCAATGAAATCCCTGGAAAATATTACTAATATAAAATATGTATTTATACATGTACTTTAATGTAATTCATTATTATCATCGTCGCTACAAGCTAAAAAAAAATGTTCTAAAGTTCTTACTACCATTCAGCCCTGACAAAACACTGCAAAAAGTTTTTTAAACTGAAATGGAGAGTTGAGCAATCGGTTCTGATGACAAGGGTTGCAGCTATGACAGCAGAGAAGTCCATCCGGTGTCATTTTTGAAGAATTCTTAGAGCCTGTTGAAATCAGCATAAGTGTATATAATAATGCAACATACCCTCAATGTTACTGCTCAATCACTGCCCTTGATGTCCAGAATAAAAGAAAACTTTACTTGCACCCATCATGCGAGCGGTCTCGCTAATACCACGTGGTTTATGTACAGGCTGCTGCTGAAGCTTTTGCCACTATCTGAACTTAAGGGTCTTTGCTTGTGCTAGTCTAGAAAAACAATTAAAAAACAAAAATAAATAACTTGCACTTATTAAAATGCTGCAAAACGTTGCAGCATGAACATATCCAAGCAATTAAGTGTTCAGTCAGCACCAGTATGTGCCTTTAACAGCCCGCTTTATTTTAGAACAAACCACTACAGCCTCTTAAAATATTAAATCCAAACAAGTGCAAAAGTTTAAGAGTTACAGAAAATGCAAAGAACCAACTTTGTGCATAGGTTTGTTTTTTTAATCATTTTAAGTGCACATTGCCCACTTCAGTGTTACTAACATGGGTTGCAGAACAGTTTGATCTTCACGCTCTTCCTCCAGAAAAGCATTAAGCCAGTGCAGGGAAATCTTCTGGATCATCTGGGTTTGGAGCCTAAAATAAAAAAAAACATGATTTAGCCGCAAATCACCATAAGAAGACTCGCACAGTATGAAAATCAAGCTGGATTGTGAGGTGATTTAAAGTCTTGCAATTCCCAAGACTGTTTTTCGGCACATGAGCAGTTTCTAATGTAAATCTGACTTACTGATTCAAATTTTTGTGGAGATCTTTGGTATGGCATGGATGGAGCCCCACGGCCACGACCACCTCGTCCACCTCTCCCACCACGAGTGGGCCGATCCAGACTGCCAAAGTTGAACTCCAGTTGACAGGTGATGTCATTGGCTGGGCGACGGAAAACCACATCCTCATCCATGCCATCATGTTTCTATGAATAAAAATAAATACTATATATAGTACTGTGCAAAAATCGTAGGCTACTGGTATTTTCACCAAAAGAAAAGGGTTTAAATCTGGTTATTTCTAGATTTTCTGTAGCATGTCAGTTTGAAATATCCATTTTACATTTCCAAACATTATTTTTGTCATTAATTGCAATTATACAGTGAGATTATGGTCCGCAAAAGGAGTCTGACAACAGTCTGGAATGCATGCATGTATAGAAAGGAATATATACACATGTATAGCAGCAGATTTGTGCCAAATAATGTGTACACAAATAATGACTCTTTACCTGAAGCAATTTGGACTTGTGGATGACCACAGCCTTGGATGGCACAGAGGACTCCGTCTTACGGATATTTAGCTCTACTTTGGGCCTGCTTTGCTCTTGTAGGGCTTTCCACTCATCCAGTGTCATCTCTATGGCAACCTCAATCACTTCCTCAGTCTCAGATGGCCTGGAGTAGAACAAATACAATTACAAATTAGTTACAAATAATAAAATAAAACAAGTTCATAAAGCAAGAACATAATTGTATTCACACTTTCAAGCCTCAAGTGAGTTACAAGATATTTCCTGCAGCTGTGTGAAACAAACCTGTTTTCTCCATCAGTCTCAACTGCCTCCTGGGTCTCTTCACTTTCAGTGACCTCTTCACTAGGTGAGGCTACTTCAATTACACTACAGGACAGAAGAATAAGTTACAACTCTTAAATGAGTGAAAAAGCATTCCAAAATGAAATGACTATATAAAGCATGAACAGTCACCTCATATGGTCTCTCATAGAACCCCAGTTGCGAGATCCACTGCCACTGCGCTTTTCTTCCGAACGGACACTCCTACTTTCAAATAATGGTTTATTTACCAGAAGAATTGTGCACAAAATGTTTTAAGCTTAAAAGACATTTGTTTTCCAGAAACGTTTCTGTCAGTGGGTTCCAAATAGCAGATTACAAATTCAAATTGGTTATTTAAAAAAAAAAAAAAAAAAGCACACAATCATACCCTATGTATCAGAAATGCATGTATTAAATTTGTAAAATTATTCTTAAAACGAGTCCTGTTTTTTTTTTGTTTTTTTTTTAAATTGACAGCACTGGTGCGTGTATTATGTATTTAAGTAATTTATAGCCATGTTTAAAACAATCACCAGCACTGGGGTGGTAATGTTTAGAAGGGATACAGCTGTGGATACTTGGGCATGCACTCATCAATAGAACAATTTTGTGACACTGTACATCAATAATTACCATACTTCCAGCAACAACCCACTTGGGGCTTTATACAATGTGAAACTTATATGCCATCACCCCTATGATATTCTTGGCAAATTAGGTTGGATAAAAAAAAACTTGCAATTTATCTATAAGTGTGAAACTATCTGGAGCACACTAAACAAAACAAGACCGGTCTCAACTGATAAAAAAAAAATCATCAAATGATATCAGAATCACTCTGTATGTCTGGTAAATTCAGATTCAAAACGTACATTATAAAACCATTTTTTTGGGTTAAGGTAAACTCTAAGTTTAGGTTAGTGTGAACTTGAAACTAGCGGCTGCTGACCACTCTTAACGTGATAGTAATGAACAGCTGCTCACGATCGGTCACTGCCACTGTGTCTTTCAAACTCTCGCTTTCCTCTCTGATCAAATCCATCATTGGATCTTGGAAATCCTGGGCCTCGGGCTCCTCTTCCTCTTCCAGTACCTCTTCCTCTGGCAGGCCTGTCCAACACATCCACGGGCCTACACACAGACCAGGTTAGTGGCAGGCAAAATAACTCAGGTCTGTTATTAAAATAATAATAATAATAATAGTTTTATTAGCACGTAGCCTAACTGGAGAGCTTCACCTTTCAACAGAGAAACTGAGGGGCGGTTTTTCGGCATCACTGAATTTTTGGTCAAAAGTTACGCGTCTTTGTATTCGCTCCTCAACGTCTTCACGACCAGGACAAACTTCCCATAGAGAGGGAGAGAAAAAAAAACTTACCTTAAATTTAAACAATTATAGCACTTTAGATTTAGATTTTCACGTTGTGCGGAGTAAAACTCCCCTGTCCTTCACCTACCTTGTCCACCCCCACCTGCGGGAAGGATGGTTTTCCTGTCCCTCTGAGACTCTTTCTTTCCAGATTTAGTCGTGGTTGAAGTTTTCTTTGGCTCCTCTTTCTTCTTCTTCTGCTTTTTTTCAGTCCCTGCAGCGTATAGGATGTCGAAAGGGTCGGATTCGTCGCCCAGAAGCTGACCAAAACGATTAGCCACGGTGCATCCATATCCCTCATCAGGCATCTCTTCCACCAACTCCTTCATTTTTATCCAGTGTTACAAGGGAAATGAAATAATCGACGCGCTATCATCGAAGAATCACAAATACAGCAGAACTAACGTTATGTTTATCTGCCAAATAGAAAATAGAGACTTTAAACAGCGCCAATCGAATGAAGTCACCGAGCACCAGATAAAACAACCGTCAAGTATGACGTTTAGATAATTGAATTCAGGTTCATATAAAAGTAATCAGTCTCCGCCCCGGAAGTTTCTAGAACGCGCTCACTTTAAACTATTTATCATATGATATAAAACACAACTGCTTATTCTTTCTTTTACATGGTAATGTGAAATTTAATAAACAAGTATTAAATAAATTTAATATAACAAATATAACTATTGTCATTCTGTTGAAAAGGTATGTACTATTTCTGATATCTTACATCACTGTTATATTGTTAACTGTTAAACTCAAAACATTATACGCAATAAATTAGCCTAAATATTTACTTTATAGAATTCTAAAGGGAATAATTACTTTATACATATATATTTTTTTCAATAGAAATAAAATGTTTCATGTTACCTTACACAGCCTGCACGATTGAGGGATATATCTAAAATAGACTAGGTAAAGGTATTTTAGAAGAGGAGGTTGAGTAATACTAATCAGTAATGCAATCAAATTAAAATAATTGAATCATCAAATTTTTACAATTAATGAAAGAAAGGCAGAAGTGGTTCCTCACATCATTTTTATTGTAGTCACACACACGCATTGATTCCCAGTCCTGGATTGATATAAATATGATTTCCAAAAAATTTAATACAGAACTATACAAAACCTTATTCAATCAACTTGGCAAATATGACTACAGATCAGGCTATACATTACTATTTCAAATAGTCCTGAAAATGAGATGCAATGTTCAACGACAACTCCATTAAAGAATGAAAATATTTCTGTTGATTTATAAAGGCTCACACTGATTTTCTTACACCGATCAATCAGTACTCTTTATAAGACCTCAACATATCATCAGGAGCCACAGGTAATTTCGTTCTGCCTTTTTTTTTTTTACTTGCATTTCATAAATGACCAAGAATCAGTTTTAGTTCAAAATCTTCAGTAATCTGAAAAAAAAAAAAAAAGTCACCTACATCTCGGATGGGTGAATAAATTAAAAGCAAATAAAATGTGTGGGCTGAACTACCCCCATGATTCAGTGTAACCTTTGGTCTTTTTTACATAGTGTATTTACATTTATGTTGCTTGAGATTTCTATGGTCCACAAACTTCTTCCCGCAGCTCTCACAGCTGAAAGACTTCAGACCTGTGTGCACTCGCTGATGAGTCCTTAGATGAACGGCCTGATTGAACGTCTTGCCACAAACGTCACAGCCGAAAGGTCTCTCTCCTGTATGTATTCTCATATGCATCTGAATACTGCTGGAATACCCAAACCTCTTTCCACAAATCTCGCAACTATACGGCTTTTCCTTTGTGTGAACCCTTTGGTGTACTGTAAGTGCGGCTTGTGAGTAGAACTTCTTTTGACAATGATCGCAACCGAACTTCTTCAGCAGAGGACTGACCAGTCTTTCATGATGCTTCTCTCCTGTGTGTACAAGCATGTGCTGATTAAGAGAACTGGGGAATATGAAGGCCTTATTACAGATGGAACACACACAATCTCTCCTGCCAGCGTGAATGATTCGTTTGTGCCTTTTCATGTAGTCCGAACTGGTAAATCCCTTACCGCAAATGTCGCAAAGGAAAGGTTTGCTTGAAGTATGTTTGTGTGTGTGCATCTTTAGGGCGTACGCCGTCGTGTACCTCTTTAAGCATATTGGACAACCGTAAAGTTTCACTCCTGTGTGACCGGCTTTGTGTCTGTTGAGATTTCCAGACGTTGCGAACTTCTTGTCGCATACATCGCACGTGTAGCGTTTTTCCCTCGTGTGCACAAGCATATGTGCCTGCAGGTGTTTGCGAGCGCTAAACCGCTTCTCGCAAATTTCGCATGAAAATTCGTAGATTTTCTCGATGTGACTCTTCTGGTGATTTTTCAGATATCTTTCACAGCTGTAAAACTCACCACAAACCTCGCAGCAATAGGGCTTTTCTCCGGTGTGCAGCGTTTGGTGATCCAGCATGTTCTGTTTGATCTTGAACTGTTTGTCACAGACCGGACAGTTGTAGAGTGTTTCGACTGCTCTGCATCTGTGTCTGCCGAACGAACGCGTGCCTGGAAAAACCTTCTGACAGTTTGGGCATGTGACGGTCTTTTCTGCAGTGTGAAGATGCTTGTGCTTTTCTAGGGAGGCCTGAAATACAAAAGACTTGGAGCATATGTCACATTTGAAGAGCTGAGCTCCAGTGTGCGTCGCTGCGTGTCTGATGAGGCAGCTTCTCATGGTAAAGCGTTTATCGCAGTGGGAGCATTTGTAATGTTTAACGTGAGCCCGAACGTGATTAATGAACTTCCACCTCAGTTCAAAGCACTTCCCGCATGTTTTGCATCGGAACAAACCATCATTGGATTGCTTTATCATGTCCATGTCAGGTGTGGTGTTGGGTTGTCCGTCAGTGTTCTCGATAGTAATGTTTAAAGTTTGTACGAGTGATTCAGCTGCATACTGACTGCTTTCCAAGACAGTGCAAGACACGTCTTCGGTATCCAGGTTATTTTGGAGAATATCTGTGAGGAGAGGAACACAAAGTATGATTAAGAAACTGAAATGTTTGTTTTATGGAGAAATATTGGTCATTAATGGTGCACCCACTATAGGGATGGTGTCGATAGACGATGCCATCGTCCATCGTCGATGGCCGATAGACATCGCGATGCTGATGCTCCACCCCGCCCCCGTCGCAGCAACCCGCTCGCGAAAAATACACACTTAGGCCCCGTTTACACTAATATGTCTTAGTTTTAAAATGCCATTTTTAGAACGAAAACGATCCACGTCCACACTGTTATTTCACCTAGCATTTCTGAAAAGCTCTCCTTCCACACTATACCACTGAAAACACACATCATGTGACCACACAAAACCCCAGAGAGCAGTGCACGTCGGACAGTTTATCAAGGATGTACCGCTGGATCGCGTCTCACTATAGTTGTTAAGCGTGATATTTAATTAATCTTTTCTCCACATAACGACTCTCTGTCTTTTAAATCTATCAGGTAACGTGTCACAGCATCAGTACACTTTCACGCTTGTACTTAGTAATTTTAGCGAAAACCTCAGATACTGTTCGTTGGTTCCTGTTGGTTGTGCACCTTTTTTACCAACCAAGTTTGTCGACGCCATTATAACGACACAGATCGCTCTGCCTATTCATGCCAGAGTATAGGCTACAAATAATTAATTAGTTAATAATTAATTAATTATTCATAAATAATTCACAGCTGCCTACGACGACGATGCCATCGTCAATCGCGATATTTCACATTAGACATTGTACCATGCCAAATTGGTCGACATCGCCCAACCCTAACCCACTATTTATAATATTAGTTTACATAAATTCAAACAAAATTGCTTGAAAGTAATAATAAAAACATGTACAGTACACAGTAAACAAAAATTACAAAAGCTCAGTCTAATACATACTGTTTTTAAGCTTATTAATATAAATATATTTTAAAATATTTATTTAGTAATAAATAAAACTTTTCAACATTACAAACATTTCTTAAGCACCAAATTATGCATATTGTAAATACATATTATAATGAAAAAAAAGTATATAGAACTGTCAGTCAGTATACAGTCCAAGATTATGTATTACTGAAAGCACCTTTAGGAATGCTATTTTAAAAGGACAGTTCACCCAAAAATTATATTTTTAATTTTAATTAATTTACCCCCTTTACTTGTTTCGAACCTTTGAGAGTTTCTTTCATCTGTTATATATAAAAAGAAGATATTTTAAAGAAAAAAGGAAACCTCTCACCATTGACTTCCATAGTATTTATTTGTCCCACTATAGAAGTTAATGGTTACAGGTTTTCAGCTTTCTTTAAAATGCCTTCTTTTATATTTAACAGATGAAAGAAACGAATAAAGGTTTAGAACCACTGCAAGAAGAGTATATTTTCATTTTTGGGTGAACTATCCCTTTAAGTGGTGTCTTACCTTGAGTGGTGACCTCTAGTGTTTCCAATGATGTACTGTCACAGGTTTCCAGCTGCACAATGAATTCTTCCTCGTGCAGGGGGGCTTCGAACTCAATACTCATATCTGGAGTAGTGTGAAATCTCTGGTGTTTCATCAAGCACTTCATCATTTTAAAAGTATTCCCACAAATCAAACAGTTGAAAGGTCTTTCTTTGTGTAAAGCATTGTGAATGTTCAAGAGAGCCCCATCGCTAAAAGACACTCCACAGGACTCGCAAACGAAAGGCTCCTGTCTCTCCTCTGCAGCTCCGTTTGTGCTTGTGGATGGCTGGCTTTCACTCAAAACTAAAGCGCCTGCCAAAATGTCTGTGGGTGCGGATGAGAGCTGTTGGTACTGATTGTTTGCTGCTTGTCCAGAGTTTTCATGATGTTCTGATCCCATTTCGTATTCTTTGTTCTGTTCAGGCTCAAGAAGCACAGAGTTTTCAGGCTCAGATGTGGCTGCTGAACCCTCTGTGAAAATGCCACGAGATTAAAATTGTTTATTTTTGTAAATTACAATAAATGCACCAAAACACAATATAATATTAAAACAATAATTCTATTATGTAACTATTATTAGGACTGCACGATGTTGGAAAAATCTGACATTGCTATATTTTGTTTTGCTGAACATGGTCGTCACTGTATAGATAATTTAAAAATATATATTTAATAATATCTTTAGCTTTTCATCTTTAATAAATAATCTAAATCTGCAATGTGACTATTGCAGATACACACATCGTGATGTCGATGCTCAAATGATATATTGTGCAGCCCAATAGTGAAAAAATCTGACATTGAGATATTTGGTTGAGATTTTAAATACAATTTCTCTATTTGAAAAGAATTTATTAATTTAGACTTATTGGGATGATTTTGTAGGGGAGTGAATCATGCATAAAATATTATAACCACATTGCATGCATACATAGGTACAATAGAGTAAGGTCAAAATGAAAAACTGTGCATTATGATTTTCTGAGGAGAATAAATTGAATACATACATTCAGGTACATAAATTGAATAGTCAAATGTAAATAACACTCTCTTCATTGTATAAATAAATCAATAAAATCTATCTTGATTAAAGTTACAAACGGTACAATTTCTTTTGCCCAAATGTTAAGCCCTCTTGAAATGCTTACAGTCACAAAGCTTAAAACATACCATCTAGTTTGTCTTCCTTTGAGAGTTGAGACTTTGCTGTAACTTCCAGTATTTGAGCAGAGATGCGATCGTGGATCAGTTTCACCATCGTCTCTACCGTGGCTTTACTCAACAGCTCCATGAATGCAGCAAACTCCTTCTGAAATGCAAAAGAGATCATTTGACATTTAATTATCATTCTGACTAGAACTACAGCAGCATTCTACCACTACTCTGCTACCTGTTTGATATACTGTATATCTCTCAAAGTGAAATGTTATGTCTTTTTATCCTTTTCATCCTTGTAAAGTGGCTTTGACACAATCCGCACTGTGTAAAGCACTATAGAAATAAAAGTGACTAAAATTATAAAATTTCCTGTCTCAAAATAAGGCAGAGGTGGTATTCAGATAATGAACTTTTTATTAAATAAACTTGTTTATAATAGAATAAAAACATTTTCCAAAACAGGCAAGAGTGGTAGAAAATTTGATGAAGGTGGCCACCTCGTAATTCTCTATGCAGAAAAAAAAACCCTGCCTAAAAGAGAATAAACATTCAGAGAACCTTTCCAACTTCCAATACCAACTCTCTAGCATATATATGAATGCAAGATACTACAGGATGTGAATGGACCATCTATTAAATGATCCATTTGTATTGTCATCAGTAGTATTGTTTTTGTATTTTCCAGTAGCAGTATTGATTTTACCTTTCTATTGTTGCTAGAATGAAAATGGAATAGTACCAAAACATTCTTTACAATTTGTCTGTTGGAGGTGATTATAATACTGATATCTCCTCACACAAATATTGTAATCTTGCCATGGCAAAATCTGGGACTATAAAAATGCACAACTTTTCAAAATATTTAGGTTTAGTACATGTATAATTTACAATTATTTTTAAAAGTCCTTTTATCTTTCAGTCAAAACACATTAGTATCACTTTTTTAGCATGATACATATACATGTGTCAACTGTAACATACAAAAAAGAATGGTGTCAAATTAACAAAATAATCTCTAGTTAGGTTTAAAAAGAAAAAAATAAGCTTGTTAAAAGTTGTTAACATTTTTATAACTTAAACTACACACCATTTAGTCAGCAACAGCTTAACATTAAACAGATAAAAGTTGCAAGATTAATTGGATTATTTATAACATATTCAAAATATAATTACACTTAATACAGATTTTTAAACATATCGTCTGCATTGTAAACTTTATATTCCAGTTGCAACTACAACTACAATGTAAACAACAGTCCACCAGCACTCAGCTCTTCACGAACAGGAACAGACACTGCGTTCGTGTTCCTACTCTTGAACTTACAGATTTGGCTTGGTTGGCCTGTTTAAGCCTGTTTCTGTTCACGGCTGTCCCCTTGTTGCGCTTCCACTCTTCGGATAATACAGTCGTGAAGTCAGAGAGATGTTTGCTCAACTCCGACACGACACTTTCTACTAAAACCCCCATAACGGAGGACAGCAACTCGTGAATTACTGCTGTCATGTTTACTCGGCACTCTATACGCAAATCATATGCTTTTTACCTCATTATACACAAAAACTGCATATTAAAAGTACCATAACTCAACCGAACTACTTGCTTGTTTGTGGCGGGTGAAACAGACGGAAGGAAATTTGTCGCTCAAACTGAAATATGGACGGGAGTGTGTTGTGTAAAAGCAGTACTGCCACCTGAAGGGCTGGAGTAATTAGTACACTTTTCATTTTTATTTTCTTTCTTTTCGGCTTAGTCCCTTTATTAATCATGGGTCGCCACAGCAGAATGAACCGCCAACTTATCCAGCATATGTTTTACGCTGCGGATGCCCTTCCAGCTGCAACCCATCACTGGGAAACACCCATACACTCTCATTCACACACATGCTGTACACTACGGACAATTTAGCTTATTCAATTCACCTATAGCGCATGCCTTTGGACTGTGGGGGAAACCGGAGCACCCAGAGGAAACCCACGCCAACACGAGGAGAACATGCAAACTTCACATAGAAATGCCAACTGACCCAGCCGAGGCTCGAACCAGCGACCTTTTTGCTGTGAGGCGTCAGCGCTACCCACTTCGCCACCGCACTTTTAATTAATGAGAAATACCACCGTCAGTTATTTTTTGTAAGACTTGTTATTCATGTAAAAGTGTGTGTGTATATATATATATATATATATATATATATATATATATATATATATATGTATGTATGTATGTATGTATAATTATAAACACACACACACACACGCGCGCGCGTATAAATATAAAGACTCTAATTGGTTGGTACTCATATTCATATTAGAGGGCTTAATGTTAATATTTGTTTCTTTTTTATATATATTTAATAGGTACATTAAATAATTTTAGCATTTAGAAAATTATTTTAATACAAAACAAAGCTTAATCTGTGGGTACAAATGCACAAATTCATGTATTATTATTTGTAGACTTAAAATATGACATCAAGAGCGGTAAATGCTGATGCTACTACTACTATTACTACTACTATTGCAGTTATATTACAAAAAGCGTAATTATGCCTTATTGTTTTCAATAAAACATCATAAATACTGGTCCTTGCTTATTTTTCATACCTCAGAAACCAATCTTTTCGTGAATTTATGGGATAAATGTACCATTATTTTACATTAATTCAGAGAAAAATCATAATTGTTAGAACTCTTTAAAAATGAGTAAGAATAAAATGAGGGTATAATGTACACTGTTTTTGTACATTTACTGCATTCATTAATTTGAGTGTAAATTGCAAAAAAATGTGACAGAAAAGTGAAGCCTTAACGATTTGATCACCCTCTTGTGGCTGGCTGTGTAACCCCACCCACTTCATGTAAACAAATAAGACCTGAAATAATCCAACATGGGGCAGCACGGTGACGCATTGGGTAGCACAATCGCCTCACAGCAAGGAGGTCGCTGGTTCGTGCCCCGGCTGGGTCAGTTGGCATTTCTATGTGGAGTTTGCATGTTCTCCTTGTGTTCGTGTGGGTTTTCTCCGGGTGCTCCGGTTTCCCCCACAGTCCAAAAACATGCGGTATAGGTGAATTGAATAAGCTAAATTGTCCGTAGTGTACAGCATGTGCGTGAATGAGAGTGTATGGGTGTTTCCCAGTGATGGGTTGCAGCTGGAAGGACATCCGCAGCGTAAAACATATGCTGGATAAGTTGGCGGTTCATTCCGCTGTGGCGACCCCAGATTAATAAAGGGACTAAGCTGAAAAGAAAATGAATGAATGAATGAATGAATGATCCAACATTTCAAAAAATGACAGTTTAATTATATTTTTCTCAAAGATTTTTTTTCTCAAGTTAAATCTAATCACACAGAGGTATGATCAAGTGTTTTGTTTATTTAACACATTTGTTGGACTGAAAGCACAGAAGGGGAAGAAATGAAGAAAGTGCAAACAGTCTACTGTATATGCAGTAAGCAGAATGTTATACTGGAAAAGAAAAAACTAATGAAGACTTAACAAGACAGACAACAACAAAATGAAGTTAGGCATTATCTTTTTCTGTTTGAAACATGTAATATTGAGTTAATAAAAACATTAACCTGCTCATTCTCATCTGTCAAAGGTTATCCTATATCTTAAGGATATGTTCCTCAATCCAGCACTCTGATTGGTGCAATTGTCCACAGCAGTAATGTAGCTTTTTGGCACACATTCTTTTTAAATAAAATACAAAACTGATTGCCAGCCTCAGAGCTCACAACAGGTCTGTTTTAGCGGCTTATCATTTATTTTAAAAAATCTTTGGAAAAAAGTTAATTAGTATTCATTTTCCAAAACCCTGTCTATTCCACTCTATGATCACATGACAAAAACTAAAATATTTTACTGTTGGTTTTTATTAGATGTAGACAAAAATAAGCTTTCTGACAAAAACATCTTAATAAGCAATTTCACAAGAACAAATATATTGTGCAACTGAAGTATTTGACTTCTTTTTCCAGTGAACATTCATCAAAATGTTATCACAGTTCTACAAAATGGTCTTTTATAAATTCAAACACAATCCGTTCTGCGTCTGGACATTTGACAGAGTCATTTGTTCCACTGTGGGTTACATATTTAACAGAGGTTGAGCTCAGTTTTCAGCAGCCTCTGCCTCCACCATTTGGCTCTCTGGCTCCGAGTTTTGAAGAGCAGGATTCTTCACAGCAGGAGTGTATGTAATAGGAATCACTCTCTCGTTGCTCACAGTGTTACCTTCTCTTGGTGCTTGTATCTGCAGCTGGCCATTGTTTAAAGAACAGCTCACAGTCTCAGGATTCACACCTTCAGGAAGGTCAAACTCCTGTCTGAATTCTTGGCATCTGTAGGAATAGGATCCCTTCCCATCGTCTTGCTTCTTTTCCGTCTTTCCGCTCACCCTCAACTTTCTTCCCACTTGTTTAACAGCGAGCTCTTCCGGACAGAAGTCCTGTGTGTCTAGTGTCAGTGCATAATGGCTTCCTTCCTTTCCGAGCTGGAATGAAATGGGCTTGAAAGTCGTCATGGGTGAAATGTGGTCAATCTCGTCGAAAATCCTCTGATGCAGGCGCTCCATGAACTCCATGTTGTGTCTCATCTCCTGCATGTGTCTCATCATTTCTTGCTCGAACTGAAAGAACAGAGGTCTGGTCTCTGGCCACAGACTGCGAACTGGCCAGTGGAAGTCCATGAATGGGCTCAGATGAGGCTGAAATGTGCTCGGGCAAAGCATCTTCGGTGGATTTTTCAGGTTCGCTGTTGAGCAGTTTGGCTTCTTCTGTGCTTCTGTCCCAACGAACGCGACTCTGTGCTTTTATATGGTGCCTCAGAACATTCCAGTATGTGTCAATGACCTGCTATGACTGAACACTTGCTGTCATGTTCCAAAACAAGTCGGTTGTATTTTTGCGATGCATCTGTTAAATACCAGAGAAGCACATCATTGTTCTATTTAGAGTAGCCGCTGTAATGAGTTTGCATGCCTTTCTATTAGAGGAAGAGGTTCATGTGGGAGGATGATATAAGGTTTACTGATCACACACCTAATATGAATGGTTTATCTAATCGTGATGGTTAATGGTTAACTAATGGTGAGTTACTGTAATTAATGGTTTAATGTCACATCAGAGCTTTTATTTGGGAAGTTTTTTCACATGCTGTCGTTGGTGTTTAAATTTAACCTGCGAGCGTTCCAACATGCTTTCTAACCCTGCAGGATTTGGAAACTGACACCTGTGTTGGCAGTTACACAGGCGACGTCACCCCTGGAAATAGATTCAAAAGGAAGGAGGATGTCCGTCTGCAGATTTAAAAACAAACAAATGTATCATCTCTTGGAGACATGGATGTCAAATATCAAGTATGATGAAGGAATTCCTTGTATAATAATCATGAACTCTCTTGTCAAGTTTTTGCTTTAGTTTTTTTATTTATTTATTGTATACTATGATTAATAAATAAATACTTTAAGCAAACTGCCAAGAAGGTTAAAAAGGAGACACATAATAATATTTTTTTTATATTGTAGGACTGAGTAAATGAAATAATAAAAATTAATTAAAGGTTAATACTAATTATAACAATAAAAACAGGTCCAAACAACTAAAACACTAAATACTCAAACACTTATAAGAAACACTATTATTTGAGTGTGTACTAAATATTTATACTTTTTAATATATTTACACCATGCTTTTAAGAAACATAATTGTCAGACCATCTTTAGGTCTATTTAACTAAGCTGCTAAAAGATACTTTTTAAATAGTAAATAATATTAATAATAATAATCAAAATAATAAAATATTATTACTATTATTATTATTATTATTATTATTATTATTATTATTATTATGGGCATAAACAAACAAATAATTTCCCTAAACTGGGAGGCATTTTAAAGCATTATTTACTGCCAGCAACTTAAGCGAAACAATAAAAAGTAAAAGGGTGAATAATAACATTTCAAAAATAAACAATAATAATAAACCATATGCCAAATAAGTATGCTAAGTAATTAAATAAATAAATGAATTATTAATAAATAAATAAATACTCTTTAATAAAGCTACTGCATGAACTATTTATATTTTTATATAGGCTATTTAAAATGTAGCCTACTTTATAAAACTAGGATACTGGAGGATTTAAATATTACTATACTAATATTACTAATATTAGTAGCCTAATATTATTCATAGTATGAAATTATCCTAATTTTTACTCCTAATTCACAGCAAAAAAGTTTATCACACTCTAGAACTATTTGAGTAAAAGGCTATTTACAGTTATAAAAAGAAAAGTAAGAAAATCAGATGGTTATGTACAGTGTGCTGACAGTAAAGACGCTGAAATCAAAGGCGAGAGCAGAGACAACAGACAGACAGCGCCGCACTGACTTCTTCCTGCCTGAAGAGACCCATTCAAACATGGTTCCTCCTGTTCAGGTCTCCCCTCTTATCAAGGTACAGCTTACACTAGGCATATAACCCTCAAATTTATTCATGCCAAGAAACGCGTTTTTAGTAAAGTCAGTCTCTATCAGTGACCTTCATTCATTCTCAGCAAATAGCCAGGTGCTAGCGTTAATGTGTTAGCTTAGCCTGCTAGCCGCGTATCCATTGCACTTTACAAGGTCAGTAATGAGAAACCAGCGAGTAAATTCGTGAACTATTTCGTGAACTATAAAAAAGTATAGATGTCCACTGCCATCTCTGAATTAATACAGCGTATGCTTGGTATTAAATTAAAATCGATGTAAAATATGATAACGCGGTGCTTCAAATAACGTTAATAAACCATTCTAACGTTATTTCAAAATGTCACACCTAAATGCCTTGTCAAATATCTACAATAAAGCTGTAATTTGCTTGCCAGTGTCCAGTAACTTAATATCATTGTATCAAATTGTAGCCTATTATTTCTTCATGCTGTGGATTCACTGTAATCATTGTTCAGTAAAGATCTATCAAACGTCGGAGAGCTTCATGAAGTCTTTGAAAAACTCCAAAACAGGCTTTTTTTTCTTTGATTTCAGACAGCAAGATGGTCTGCCTTGCTCATTGGATTGATTTATGGAAAGCAAAGATATGGTAAGTGTTTGTATGATGACAAAAATATATACTTTATTGGGCTGTCTTGTTTTCTGGCTTGGTTAAATTATCTTACTGTGGTGTTTTTCAATCAAACTCCTCACCAGATTACCTGAAGCCCATCGCTGCTGAGGAGAGGAGGATTGAGGAGGAAGAGAAGAAACTCAGGGAAGAACAAGAGCGCATTTACAAGCAGCTTTCAGAAGGTCTGTCATTTCAGACTCTGGTTTAATGTGTCGGATAATTTTTGTAAAAAATAAAATGTCAATATTGGTGACATTTTTTTCCATCATTGTTCTGTGTAACAGAGACATTCAGTTTAATGGAGTATTTACCCCGACTTGAATTTATTAAAAGGGATAGTTCACCCTATACTGAAAATTGTCATCATTTGCTCATTCTAAACCTGTTTGGCTTTCTTTCTTCTGTTGAACACAAAAGAAGACATTTTGAAGAAAGCTGAAAACCTGTAACTATTAACTTCCATTGTATTTGTTTTTCTTACTATGGAAGTCAATGGTTTCAGGCTTTGAGCTTTCTTCAAAAATATATATTTGTTTGTGGTTCAACAGAAGAAAGAAACTCTGAAGAAAGGTTTGGAACCACTTGAAGGTGAGTAAATAGTGAGTAATTTATCATTTTTTGGTGAACTATCCCTTTAAAAAAGATTAAAGGAAAAATTATCAAATACTAAATTTAAGTTTAACTTAAATGATTACCAACCTTGAGCAAAACCCAGTGGTTTAAACGAGTGTAGCAAAGCATAAAGATTTATAAGTTAACATTTTTGGTATATGAATTGTTACACTGAATGGCATTTTATTAGTTTTGTCTTTTAGAAAAATCATAGTTAAAATATTTGTAATTTATTTGCTTAAGGAAAAAAAAGGGTACACATTATAATGTACAGAAAAGATGCATACAACCTATATTTCATAAATACAATAATTAATAAAAGTTATAAATAAAAGAAATAAACATTTGTAGTTTTAATGTGTATTCATATGTGCCCAAAAGTGAATTTTTTTTTAGTAATACATGGTGTTTTTTTAATCATAAATATGAAAATATCTTAATATCTCTTTTTATCTCCACAGCAAACTCTGACACCATTTTGAAGTAAATCCCCATGATGTATCCATTCCAGCACTAAAAGAGACGAACCACAATGAACCTAAATCTATTTTTCAATAAAGACTTTAAAGAAGTTAGAAATGTATCTTTTCTTTTGTCTTCATTGACCAGGTAATTCAGATTATATGCACCACAGTGACATCTCCATTCCTTTCCCCCAAAAAAATAATTTGATTTGTGTGCATCTGACAAAAGTAAATAATCCTGTACGTGTTGTAGACTGTTTTGTCTTTTCCTTACTGCCGTAGTGACATAAATAGAGGGAGGACGGTTGTATAACCCACGGTTTAGCATAAATCCCAGGATTTAGGCCAAGCCAATACACTACAGGTGCTGATTTTGCACAAATGCTTTACCGCTGCTTAAATGCGGTGCTACACTTCATTAAATAAACAAGCAAGACAAATAGTGACAGATCACCCGCAAATGTTAATGTTAAATTATTTACTCACCCCCACCCTTCTTTTATCATTAGTGGATTTATAGTGAAATTGATTGTGTAGCTTTTCCGATAACCTTTGTGGATGTCATCTAGGAAGGGAAGGGTGGAAACTGCTGATAGTTCCCATGGGATAAGAGGCTTATTGAGTGAGTCATTGAGCAGATGTGTGAAGAGAATCAAATCCTTTGTTTTAAAGAGTCTCGAATTACTATTGTGAGCTTTTATATACTACCAAGTTTTGTGGCTGGAAATGGATTGTCTTTAAACGTTATGCTCATCAAGATTAAAATACAGTAATGTTCAAATATATACTTACAATTTTAAATGGCTAGTTTCCTTAATTATTTGAATATATTTTAAAATGTCATTTATTTCTATGACGCCAAAAGTGAACTTCCAGCATTTGTGCGATTCTTCACAAATCATTCTGATATGCTCATTTTGTGCCCAACTATACATTATTTTAGTTGAAAACTCATCTGCTTAGTATTATTGTGAAAATTCGATATTTCTTATTTAATGAATCGAAAGTTGGAACAGCATTTAGTCGGAATAGTCAAAGTACTATGTAAATAACAACAACAAAACCCCACAATCTTCATAAAAATATATGCTTTAATTGTCATGGTATTGAGCATACAAAGTGAAGCTTTACATTTTTACCAATTATATTGGAATCACCCAATTTGAGGTATTTTTGATGGTTTGAGATCATCATATTTGATGATGAATCAAAATAATCAAATTATTGTCAAAAAACGAATAAACCTGCTCTGCAAGTAAATCACATTTTCGTCAAACAAGTCTTATTTCTGGGCCCTTGCTGTCAGATCTGACATGATGATTTCAATATTCTCTTTCTACAGCCTGATCTCTCACTACTTAAACCTTTTTATAAGTGAAACACAAGCAGCAGCTTTATATAATACGCATGTAGAATTCCTTATGTGCACTAGAACACACCTTAATAGTGTTTACTTTAAACTAGTAAAATGTATCATTTAAGTATATTTACATAATTAGATCTTTTTAAGATGCTTTTACAGACAATCAGTGAAAGAGGAACCTGAATCCTGTAAAAGTCATACATAAGACAAAAAAAGCCCAAATCTGAAAAAACGTAATGACTTTAAACACAGACTGCGATGACAGGTCGCCTGAGAACTGGACAGATGAATGGTATCAAGGCCACTGGAATTAGTTTTCTCTGTGAACGCATGTCCCAACAGCAGAGACACTGAGAAATGGGACACTGCTCAGTAAAACACACCCATGACAGCACTTGATGTAATAAGTCTGAAGGACAATAGTGCACATTACCTGTCAGCTTAAGTGGAGATATATAAAAAAAATACTTTAAAGCTAGTTTTATACATCTACACAGATGAGCCAAAACAGTATGACCACCTGCCTAGTAAGCACCATCCTGCTGAACAAGACCCCCAAAGGTCCTTCAGTTCTTGTAGGTTCCAAAGTGGAGGCGCTGTGGCTTGCACTTGTAGGTCCAGCACATCCCACAGATGCTCAGTTGGTTTGAGATTTCAGGAATTTTGAGGCCAAAGCAACACCTTGAACTCTTCTTTATGTTCTTTAAACCATTCATGGACAATGTGTAAAATGTGACAGAGTATATTAACTTGCCACTTCCACCATAAAATGCCATTGACATCAATGGATATACCCAGTCTTCAACAATATTTATTTAGCTAGCATGTCCAATTTACATCCCATCCCTTCCTCAAGTAAACGGTGTATATCTACATAACCATCCTTTAAATGCAGAGAGCTCAATTGACCAGGCAAGCTTCTCCAAAACCTTTCCAAGTTCCAGTTCTGACACTTATGTGCCCATTTGTAGATGCTTTCATTAGTGGACATTACTGCTATCCTGTTGCCAGTTTGAATTTTGTCATTCCTCTGACAACTTTTAGTAAATTTTCACTTAATGCTGATCAAAAGCAACCTACAAATCTTGTCATTTTAGAGACACAGATACCAATCACTTTTTGAGCCTCGTCAAAGTCACTTAAATCTCTTTATTCCTACCCATCTCTCTTGTAACCAACACACTGATTACAAGAACTGATTGTTTGGTTACATCTAATCTACTCAGTCATATTGTTTTGGCTCATTAGTACATATTTAATTGCACACTAATGCGCCTACGAAAGCTCATTAGCATACCAGCTGTATGATGTGATCACTTTTAGAGGGAATAAAAAATGCAAGTTATGGGTAAAATTACTAAATGCAGCATTATTCCCATTTCTTATTACCATAAGTTCTTTAAATTACAATAACATTCTGCACATAATTGTACATCAAGTTGTTGTGGTTTGCTTGATATAAAGTAGCAACTGTTGTCCAGTGAGGGACTAAATGAAAAAAACTTTTTTTTGTTGCTATATTCACTCTGTAGTACATTTAATATGCATTGTCATTATTTGAAACCGTCTACCGCCCAATGAAACTGCTTAAAACAAACACTATGACCAAAAGGAAAGACAATTGAAGAGTAATACTAACCGCAAGGCAAGATCCAACAATGTTTTAGTTAGTAGGTGGTCTTGTGACTTGCTGATAGCATTGATATGTTTTTTTTCCACTCACTCTTTGATCAGATCTTTGCAAATCCTGGGGATGAGGATGATCTCCCCCTGTTTGACTTAATACTTATGAGGCCAGGCTGCATCTCGAGACGCCTTGCCCTTTGTACCGTTGTCTTTTCTCTAGCAAATGGAGCAGGTCTTGGACCCTGATCCTGATCCACCGGTGCTGTTGGAATTTGCAGCTGTATGGAAAGAAATTCAAACAGAAAGAATCCAAATTTAAGAAATGGGTTATATCTTACAACGCCAACAGGATATAAACACTCTTAATTGACCGTTAATTACAATTATACACTGCAAAAATGCTTTTCTTAACGTTTTTTTTTGTCTTGTTTCTAGTTCAAATATCAAAACATTCTTAAATCAAGAAACATTTTC
The DNA here is from genome assembly GCA_903798125.1 of Danio choprae. NCBI lineage: Eukaryota > Metazoa > Chordata > Actinopteri > Cypriniformes > Danionidae > Danio > Danio choprae. The sequence continues at coordinate 3,973,373 of CAIGQW010052715.1, read as the reverse complement.
TAGACAAGCTAAAAATATTGTCTTGTTTTCAGAAATAATATATCAAAATTTATTGAAATTATTTCAAAGCGAAAGGAATGATTATTTTTTGCAGTGTAGTCAAGAGGTTTATGGCTTTATGGTTCTGTTTCCACCTGGTATAAAAATGTGTTTTCTGTGATTTGAACACAAGGTATTAACATGACTTTAGATGCGTCTCTTCTGACCCTTTCTGGTCAGATTTTGTTGAGATATTCATTCATTCATTTTCTTTTCGGCTTAGTCCCTTTTTGTTGAGATATTTTGCTCTAAATTTCATCATGCTATACATCACTTTCAACCTTTACACTACAAAAGCAATCACATCAAATGTTTTCGACTACCTCTGGAAGTGGTTGAAATTGGACCAGCTCATATGGTTTTAGACACTTGACTCAGTAGGAGTCAGATTTAACTTATCATGTGACAAGATTAAAGGGATAGTTCACCCAAAAATGAAAATCCTGTCATCGATTACTCCCCTTTGACTTGTTTCAAACCAGTCTGAACAAAAACAAGAAGATGTATTGAAGAATGTTGGTAACTGGTAACCATTCACTTTAGTAATATTTGCTTTTCCCACTGATGGAAGTCGGTAGTTACTGGTTTCCAACATTCTTCAATATATCTTCTTCTGTGTTCAACAGAACAAAAAACTCAAACTGGTTTGAAACAAGTCAAGGGTGAGAAAATGATGACAGAAATTTTTATTTTGGGTGAACTATCCCTTTAAATAGAGATGACTGAAAAATCAGTGGAGGATTTGGAAAACATCCTAAGCATCATTGATAAATATTACACAGTACACATGATCAAAACTTTAAAAATGGAAATAAAAAATGATTCAAAAGTGATTACAGTACCCCACATATTGATATCTGATTTGCAAAATTGTTATACAATATAGTAACAAGGTTATGGTGCCATTGATAGGTGACACAATGGCACAGACCATGTTGGATCAACAAAATTACTATTTTGTAGGTCTTTTCTGTGTGTCTCATATCAAGTTTAGTGCAGATACAGTGAACAAAATCTTAAAACTATTGACCATTTTGGGCTTCCTGTCTGGCTTTGACTGCCTCTTCCATTGCCTTTAGTTTTGTCTCATATTCTTCCTGCCTCTCTTTCCAATGCATCCGGTTGTTTAGAATACCATCGAACATTGGCTTGATTTCAGGATGGAAACGGGAGAACTCCTGTGAAACAAGGAGAGGATGGTTGCTAATTAATTTTATTGGCCAAAACATAAAATAAAAAAATGAACAAAAATTGACCATAAAGATGTACCTTATAGACGAACGTACAGACAAAGTCAATAAAACCACACTGAAGCTTCGGCAGCTCTGCAGCTTTGTTTCTGTCCATCATGGGCTAGAAAAAAATTGATTGTCAGCTTATTAATTCTTCCTAAATGTATCCACTTTCCTAAGTAGCTCATCACAAGCTTTGTGTGAAAACAAACAGATACTCACAATAGGCTGTTGCTCAAGAACGGTCCTCTCAAGGTCACCCTGCTCCCAGAATTCAGCTGCTACAGAGAGAGCAACCTAGGATGGAAGAAATTATACTTGGTTTATTACAAAGAAGCAGAAGCGTAGTTTGTTCTTCAGTTGACTTCTCTTACCTTGCTCTGCACCTCCCATGGCTTTGTGATAGCTGAGAGATCACACGCTGTCATCATCATGGCCCTGATCAAAAGAAAAGCATCAACTATATATTTTCCAAATATTAATTACCTTGCAGTGCCTATTGTAGATTTAAAAGGAAACACATACATTACAATTTCTTTCCTTGTTGTTTCCAGAGACATGAAGTCTATCCATGTCTTTCTTTCTTCATATGTTTCAGAGAGATCCACAATCTTCTGAAACATTGTCCTCTTTCTTTTTAGGCAGAGAAAAAGTTGGGCTGAGCACATAAAAAGCTACACAATTGCTGCCTGTTGCTAAATCATTAACCACTCCAATGAAGGTCCAAATCATAGACTCCTTATAGATACTGTATTTATAGATATCAACATAGATGTTTGCTTACTTTTTATGGCCAGGCAGTGCATTACAAACTTGAAAACAATTCATTATTACATATTGTTGTAACTTACTTGAAGTACAAGGCAAGGTCAGTTGCAATAATGGCAATATCAATGAGGTGAAAGACATGTTCTGTTTGTCTTCTGTTGAGGTTCTGGAAGATGTTTAACGACTAACAGAAAATGAATATGTTAGTATCAAATCTAATAAGCAGTTGCTAATATTACTGGGCAACTGTCTCATACCTCATCGCCTAACAAAAATTTGCCAAATTCCAAGTGATGCCTTTCTAGAATGGAGGATCCATGCAGCTTGGCTAGAGGATTTTGGGATCTGATTGTAAAACATACAAGTGTGATGATAATTATAATTAGCACAAGCACTATTTGTAAAATTGGTAGTATAAATGTAGCAATAAGACCCTGGTAAACTTCAAAGTTTTTTTCATTCTTCATTTAAGGGCAAAAAGAAGTTTGAAATGGTTGAGTGACGCTATACTGTTTTATAACACTTAAACACTCCAACACTGTAGTAGGTGGTGTTGTAAATGTGTCACGCTGCTTGCATGTATCACTAAACATAACAATGGTGGCAAAAAAGAGAGAAGAACAGTTTTATAAACATATGTCAAACAGCCTTCTACATGAGAAGCGGGACTGTGACACGTCACATCTTTTTTACATTGTTTTCTATTTGCTGCAGTTAGATACCAAATGGCCGGTGTACCTAAACTCATAGAAAAGGCATGGCATGACAAAGTGGGCTTCTTTTCCTAGTGTAGTTGTTTTAGATGTAGTAGTTGTAGTTGTTTTTTCCCCTGTCTGACCACTATTAATAAACAAATCGGCAAAGAAGGCAGAGTTTCAGAACTCTGAGTCCCACCAAATGCATAATCGCCACAGACCAATGGCAGCTCAAAGGTGTTTTATAAGTTAAATGAACAACAAAAGTTTGCTTTGGTAAGCTGTTTCAAACTGCCGAAATGAACTCAAAACAAACTTAATTTCGCACGAATTTGTTAGAAATTAAGTAATTTCAATTCATTCTTTGATTTAGTTTAAAGTTTACCAGAACCTACAGCAGTTTACTAACTTCACTTGGTAGAGGTTATTTGTGCCTCTGTGGTCGATATCGTGCAAGAAACCGGCAGTGATCATGGCCATCACCTCCAAATCTGTGTAATACTGCTTCAGTTTGCCTGTCTGGCTCAGTAAAAACAAACAAAAATGATGATTTAATGACATATGTTTGTCAAAAGTGTGTAACAGCAATATCAAAAATGTAAAAATCTGTTGAGTAGCTAAACTAGGTCAGACATTGGATGTTGGTTGATCCAAAACACCCGAACATGTGGCATCACCAAAATCATGGTTTAAAATAAAAACATAACATAAAAGTAGCTTACGAACATAAAAACAAGCAAGCTAGGTCCTACCGTGAGTAAAGTAAACATGGTTTGTCCAACATTAAAGCCATGGCGCCAGTTGTGGTAGGTGATTCTCCTGTAACCTTTGCTGACAGAGTACATGAATCTCACCAAAACCTATTTAAAGAAAAACAACAGCTAGTTAACATGAGATTTCATCACAAAATCATTTATCTTCATTATTATAAATGGGAAAACTGACCTCCTGAGGGACCTGGAACTTTTTAACCACTCCAACTTCATAGTACATCTGGATGCCACACATAACAAGCTGTAGTTCAGTGCAGTCAAAATCTGAAAAATGGAAGGCGTAGATCTCAAACTTCTTGGGGCCAGGTAGCTCTTTTTTCTGTATAAAAAAGCAAAAATAAAGTCAGACAAAGTATCACCTTTAATAAGGAAAGTATTGGCACTATGCTGAATCATTTGAATTGCATGCGGTGTTCATGGACCAGCTTTGACTGTTACAAAATGCTGGACAGTTTACTTTTAGCAGCCGATAGAAACAGCCAGATAAAAGATATTTATGTATATATTTACGTACAGTATAGTTGAAACAGCAAAACTATATATAATTAGCATTTGGCTATGTTGTTGCTAATGGCTTTCCATTAAAAACATCTTTCTTGGTCTTATCAAACTAAGAAGTGTGTAGCATTAACCTGATCACTGATTTCAAAGATCTTTAATTATTAAAACAATAACAGTAAACAGATCATTGTACCAGAATCTCCAAAAGCTCCTCCTCCTCGCAGTCCCTTGGCTCCCTGTCAAAATATTCTCTTGTTTTCTACAATGGTAATAACAAACAAAACTAAAATCAGTACAAGTAAAATACAAGTTTAAAATAAAATGAGACAAAATAAGTCACTTGGAACATACGAGGATATCTTGAATCTCATCATCTCGACATTTGACGTGGTACAGCACCATGTCCTGGGCAATATCCTTCCTATTCTCCAGCTTATTCATTTTGTCGTAGGTGTCTGTGTTGAGGGCCGACCAGCCTAAAAACTGTGTCAAAGCCTGTCAAGACAATAGTGCATTGCTTCATGAGCCAACAAGTTAGTGGCAATCCATCTCTGTGATTTGATCAATATAGAGACCAACAGTTGAGTTCCAGAGGAAAAAACAGCATTCATTTTCTCCATAGGGACATTGACACATAGGCCTGAATTTGTTAATCTACTGCTGTTTTCGAACCTTTCAGTTTGAATTAATTCAATTTATCTTCAAAAGCTACATTTGTGCAGAAAAACTACATTACCCATAATGCTCTACAAAATCCCTCAATCAGTAGCAGCAAGCAAAGAAATCAGTAGCTCCCACCCACTCCCACTAAGAACCTTAAATTACATAATGCGTTACACACTTAAAATAATTCTATATGCTACATGAGATTATATATGCATATTGAGCAATAAGCTTGTATTGTATTATTTTTAATAGATAAAACAAACAACTTGAAATGAGTTTTATAACTATAATAATTTTATTGTGTCATTTGCCATGTTTCATGAGATGTTGTTAACCTGTACACTGTTTTGTAAGTTTTTGTGGGATTTTCCAATATTTATTTGCTTCAAATGAAAGTATGTAATGTTTTGATACTCCTCATAATTGGTTAATATTTATATTTTTCTAAAACCCTATTGGAAAAATGAATGGGAAAAATACTTCTGGCACTCTATAGAAACTAATTTGACCTCCATGAGTTGCTCATCATGGTCGTCAAAAGGTTTGCCATCCTTCCTGTTGTAGAAAGTTGCGACGCCAACAATTTCTTCTTTTTTGTTGACAATTGGCAGGGAGAGCACATTCTTGATGGTCCATCCACTATCATCCAGAGCCTCTGTCTACACAAACACAAAGTGTTACTACTCTCAAATCACTAAAACCTCATCCAGCAAACATGTTTCAAACATAAAAAGGATACCTGAAATTTAAACATTTCTTCTGATGCTGCATTCATGATGTTGCAAATCTTCAACACACAATGAAAATCGGTTAACAAATGTATAAATACTTCATTAACAAAGTAAAAAAAAGAATTCACTTACAAATCCACTCTCTGCTACATATGTGGGTAATCCACTAGCCAAAGCCCAATGATCTGCAGTTGGATTTCTGTGAGTAAAAAAGGTAAAAAAAAAAGTGTACATTCTGGATAAAGAATGTTAGAATAAAATACAAATAACAAAGTAGTAGCAATAACAAAGTTAGTAGAAAAAGGAAAACTTACGGTATGACCTTGATGTCCTCTTTTCCGTGCAAAATATAATCAATAACTTTGTAGAAAATGATTTCCTGAGTAAAAAAAGACAACATTTTTGATACCATAAAGGGATAGTTCATGCAAAAATTAATAAAAGTGTGTCACCATTTACTCATGTGTTGCCCTTTGATTTCTGTGACACAAAAAAATATATATATATAAATAAAACAGCAAAAAATGAATTCACTGTTACAAAGAATGTCTTGGAATTTAGAAAACTTGGATAAATAAATCAAAAGCATGACTGTATATATAATGGAACTGTGATATTGATTAGTGTATGTGAATATTAAACCACAAAAGGATTAAAATATTTAAATATGAAGGCTGCATGCTTTGTGTTTCTGTACAAAGCTGTGTTATTTACATCACATTCTCAAATGTGTGATGCTTGTCGTCTTTTCATCTGACATAGACACTATATGACAACATAAATGCAACATAAGATTCATCTTCAAAGCTGCTCATTGCACAAACAATTTATCATTTATTTTGAGGGAAAATATTTGTTTTTATGAAAACTCAAGTGTTTTCATGGTTAGTTGTACATTTGTATAAATGTCAATATATATAAAATTCTTCATGACAACGTCATGTCATTCCACACTTGGATGGTCTTGTTTCACAAAAGAAAATTTTGCAAAATGCACTTAATGTTGACCAGAGGTGTCATTTTTGGGGGGAAAATTACAGCTGGGATATTTTGCTTAAATTTTTCACTTGAGAATGCAATGTCATAACCAGTTTGTTTAAAACAAAAAAAAAAAAAAAAAAACATACATTATGAAAAAGCAGGACAATGAAGGAAGTACTAGATGTATGTAATAGCTACTCATTCATTCATTTTCTTTTCAGCTTAGTCCCTTTATTAATCAGGGGTTGCCACAGCAGAATGAACTGCCAACTTATCCAGCATATGTTTTACGCAGCGAATGCCCTTCCAGCTGCAATCCATCACTGGGAAACACCCATACACTCTCATTCACACATACATACACTACGGACAATTTAGCTTACCCAATTCACCTATAGCGCATGTCTTTGAACTTGTGGGGGAAACCAGAGCATCCGGAGGAAACCCACGTGAACACAGGGAGAACATGCAAACTCCACACAGAAATGCCAACTGACCCAGAATATTAGCTACTCTAATATCTAATAATATGTAATAGCTTGTGATTCAGAAGTGTTTTCTGCTACACATTCAAATTGCATAATGAGACCTTGATCTCTGTACCGACAACTTTTGATGCTTAAACATTTAACAAAGAGGCTTTTATTAACATATTTTTACTAGGTTAGCTGTCTCTTACATGTAAATTACAGAATAAAACCAGGTAATAAGCTGTAAGAACTTTTTCTGTTGTTTTACAGATTTCTTTCTATGTATTATTTCATATACAAAATATATTTTCAAAGTACTAAAATGTCAACAAAATTACTTTTTAATTTTTTACATCAAAGATGGTCAGAGCAGAGTTTATGTGCAAATAATATTTAAAAATATTCCTTCTTTCACTCTTCATTCATTTGTATGCCAAATGCACAAAATATCTCATCTCATTCATTAAGTAATTACATTAATCAAATAACCAATATGGGCGGCACAGTGGGTAGCACTGTCGCCTCACAGCAAGAAGGTCGCTGGTTCAAGCCTCAGCTGGGTCAGTTGGCATTTCTATGTGGAGTTTGCATGTTCTCCTCGTGTTTGCGTGGGTTTGCTCCAGTTTCCCTCACAAGTCCAAAGACATGCGTTATAGATGAATTGGGTCAGCTAAATTGTCCGTAGTGTATGTGTGTGTGAATGAGAGTGTATGGGTGCTTCCCAGTGATGGGTTGCAGTTGGAAGGGCATCCGCTGCGTATACATATGCTGGATAAGTTGTCGATTTGTTCCGCTGTGGCGACCCCTGAATAATAAAGGGACTAAGCTGAAAAGAAAATTAATGAATGAAATAACCAATACATTTATTTTTTTATTCAGTTTTGCATTAATGGATCTTACAGTCACCCATTTAACATTTCTATCGTAAAGCATTTGCCATGTATTAAATGTTTTGATATGTCAATATTACCTCACTCTATTACAATGTGAATTTATGCTTTATGCTGGAATTTGAGCTTTGTTTCTGTGAACTGTAAACCCCGCCTACTTTAATTTGATTGGCCATCTCAATCATTTTGAGATTGACGAGCACTCTGAAGCAGACTTTTTTTGTCAAGTCCTAAGAGAATTTCAAATATTGAGGGTGACAATTTAGGTTATTTTCAATTTCAACCCTTTAAAAATATCACATAGATGCACAAATGACAAGAGCCAATGACTAAATAATACAAATGCATCTCAATTGAACTATCCCTTCAGTCTGAAAAGTGAAAAACGCCACTTACTCTTCCGTCAGGAGTAACAGGGCCAGAGTAAGGTGGCTGCTCTCCCATCAGCACGGGCCAAATATCAAAGAACTCCTGCAAGCAAACACAACCACTGGGTCAGTCTTTAGGAGAGAGACAGGACAGACTGAAGCCACTAAATTAAGCATGAAGTCTGGCTTCCTCTCAGCAATTATAGTGATTGACGTACCTTTTCCTTGGTCATGTCCAGCAGGCCCACAGAGTACCTGTCACAGTTGAGGTAAGCTCGCACTGTGTACAAAGCTTTGTGAAACTGTCGTTCAATATCTGTGAGCTCTTCAAACACCTTGTTAGCTGACCACAACAGCAGCTATGCAAGAGACACATGAAAAATGCATTAAAAAGCATTTCTTTTCCCATTCATTTGTAGCACTTGCACCAGCAGACTCACCTGTCCTTTACGCGTCTCACAGTTGTGAAGGTAGCTCAGATGAAAAATCTTCAGGTTCAGAGAGCCAACTTTGAGATACTTTAAAAAAAGCTTGGAGAAAGAAAAAACATAGTTTGAAAAATGCAAGGAAATGATCTTACTGAAGTAGTGCTCACACTAGTGCATTTCTGTTTTAAAATGACATTTTATACAAGTTCTGTTGTAAACTTGCACACGCAGGCTGATAGGTCATGCCTAATCTGCTCCCACATCATCAACTATATGGCACAGGTGATTGGTTGCTGTTAGCAGCCAATGAGCTTGCTCCACAACATTTTAAATGCCTCAGTGTTGTTTTACACTATTAATATGCACTGCGTTTTCAGAGACCCTCCCCCACCCAAGCTCCACCTGTGTTTAGATCTGCTACGGTGGTTACATGTATGTCATGTTTGCAGCAGTGATCATGCACATATTTTGTCGGCATCTGTACTTGCCGTCTACCGGTTTCGTAATGGGCTTGACAAATCAGGGAACAATACTCAATGGTTCAGAAGACCAGTCAGAGAGTGATTGTGACTTCATCTGAAACTTTGTGTTTTAGTTTATCTATATACAAACTTTCCAAACTAAAATGGGGTTTTCAAAACATTCAGTTCCACAGGTCAAAGATTCCAGCCAGGCATAACCATAATAAAACTTTAAAACAAAATGCACTCATGTAAATGGCATCTAAATTTTTTAAGTATGATTTATCGTCTCATTTCAATGCATTTTAAAAAACATACGTTTTATTGTAGATGACCTTAATGCATTTTTTTTTTTTTTACAATTTTTGACAATTAGATCAAATGAAATAAGCTTATATATAATTTGTTAATTATATTAATAACAAAATTTAATTAATAATAAAAAGAGAACAATAACTATATTAGCATATATACATGTTTAACACCAATACACACTTACATCCATATCATCATCTGTAAAATGGGGTCCAATGGTCTTGTTGACTGCCATGATAACGGCTACTACATCTTTTCCATTCATGATGGGTGCAGCCAGGAGGTTGCGTGTGGTGTATTCAGTAAGCTCATCAACGAATGTGCTGAAGTGACTGTCCTACAGTGAAAACAAAGTCAGCCTTGTTATGCATTTTACAAACAACCTTGTTGTGCATTTAACTATCATAAATGCTTGTTGAAAAAGTATTTATACTTGTGTTTAAACAGGTCAAACCTATGGGTCAGGAAGTAATTATTTTATTTGAATTGAAATTAGTTTTTTAATAATGTTAATTAATCACAATATTTTACTCAGAGATAGAACACATATTTTCAGGGCTTATATTATATATTTGTAATCATCATTATCATTATTATTACTACTTACGGTTATAGTTGTTTTTCATTAAAACCTTCATAAAAAAATGTTGTGAAGATGTTTGGTGCATGTTGGGTTTTAAGAAGTACACTAAACTCAATTTTCTGTGAACCAATTCCAGACACTGAAAACACTGTGAACATGAGGGGCTTAAAAGAAAGATCATAGTGCTGCTTTCAGATTACATATTAGAATTTGATAATCACATTAAACCATATCACATTTTCAGGCATTGTTAGAGTTAACTTCAACGAACTTCTATTTACATCGGAAACTAGAGAAGTGTTAATTTTAGGCAATGCGTACAATAGAAAAAAATATTTTTGCAATACCTTATTTATTTACTAAGTTTGCATGCAACTTCATCCTAACAGTAACCATACAGCTGGTATATGTAGTTAATTAATATTACTCTGTCCTTAAGTGTACAGTTACACTATAACAAGGATGTTGTAAAATCAAGTTAAGAAAATAAATATCTTTAATTTTAAGTTTTTAAACTAATTATTACAAAAGCATTTTTCTTTATGGAAATAATAAAAGTGAACTAAACTTTCAAGATATGACATTCACAAGATAATAAATCAATACATTCTTAAACAATCTTCCCAATAGTTAGCGTGGGTGTGTTTCAGCTACTCAGAGGAGATTTGGTCACTGTATAAATACCACAGGTGAAATAATCCTTCATGTTGCTCATGGGTCATCATCATGGCATATTGAAATAAATGGATTATGTCAAGAGGATTTGCCTCGAGCTTCAAAATATGACCATACCTGCAGTCTAACAATGTATGGCATTCAATCAAATTTAAGTGAATTTAGAGTGTACCTGTGTAACGTCCTTCACATTGACGTGTTTCTTGGTCTGAGCCACATGTCCAACTATCCCAATGTCCAGAGGGAAGACGATCTCAGAGTCTGGAGCTACCACGCAATCATCCAGTTCTGAGTCTTTATTAACGTTGAAGAGACGCGTGGCCAATTCGGCAATGCCATTCCTCTGTCGATACATGAAGAGGCTGCAGCGGTCGGCATGAATCAGAGCGCTGATCCTCTTCAAAATCTTAAAAATCACCTTCTCCATGTTGACGTTCTCCTGCATGTCTGTGATGAGATCGTAGAAAATGGCCCCCTCTTCCACCGAGACGATCTCCTTAAAACTGTCCATGTCCACTTTAGACTCGGGCACTCGCATGATTGAGGCCACAGCACCAGGTTTGAGTTTCTTGTCGAAATAGGTTTTGGTGAAATCTGGATTTCCATCCAGGAACTTCTCCACATCTTCTTTTTGGACGCTCATCTTGGGATTTTTCAGCCCAGTCCCGGTACTGGAGGTATTGAGAGTTCAGATTAGCTTTTAGAAGCAAAAAAAAGTTGATATTTACAGCATATAATCCTCAGATGGTGAAGAAAAAGAGGTGCCTGCAACAGCAGGGGCGACCCGTGTCCAATCGAACTGTCATCAGCAAGGTGTTTTCCTAATAGTGTTGAAGGTGAATCAGGATCTGCGCTAGTAAAACTGATCAGGTGACCTGTAGCAACAAAGCCGGAGCCCAGTGATGAAACTGAGCGACGTCCTTCTTAAACTGCTTTTTAAGTGTCCTGGGGAAGAGAAGAGATGCTCCTGTGTCAGTTTTGGAGGAAAATCAATATGAGTGTAACTGTATGTAAGAGGTTGTGCACCATCATTTGGTTTGTTCCTCTTTGTCTCTTCTCCCAGAAGCCTGGCCTTTGCGATGCAAGCTCTTTAAGTTCTTATTAAAAACACACTCCTCATTACTAAGCCCTATTTAACCAGGCCACTAGCTGATTATCTCAGCACCCCAGTTGTCTTCTTACTTAATGTGACTGCTACTATGAGAGAAGTGAAAGGGCTTTCCTAAAAATTAGAAACAAGGAATAAAAAAAGTTGAAATTAAATAAGCATCCATAACTACTCTCAAAATGAGTTACTTTATTTGTTTTATAGTTCTGTGAAAGGATAAAATAAAATATAATCTGAATATTAAACAAAATAAAATAATAAATAAAATAAAAGAGAATAAAATGTACTAACAAAATATTACTAAAAAAATACAAATAGAATACCATTTACTACAATACAATAAAATGTACTAAATTAAAATAAAATGATAAGCTATCTTGAATAACAAATCTAAATATACTCACAATCCTATCCTACAATAAAACTAAATACACTAACATCAATTAAATAAAAACTGTTCGCACCAAATGAAAATACTTTCAAAAATGTACTAAAGTTAAATGATAAATAAAAGAATACTATTTATTCAAATAAAATTGCAAGGAAGCATGCAATAAAATCTAAATATAAGATTATATATATTGTTATCATATATATATATATGATAACAATTATAATTCTGCAAACAATACCCTATATTGACATTGACATACACATATATATAGTGCTCAGCATAATTAAGTACACCCCATTTTGAATATAGGCAATGAATATAGGCAATGTATATAGGCAATCTCAGTTAATATAGGCAATGTATTTTGGTGCATTTAAACAAAACAGATTTATTAAACATATATTTGTTTAAAATTATATTTTAGTCACCAAACATATTTAGCAATTGAAAGATAATACAATTAAATTAAAGCAAAATATTGCAAAAAATAAATTACAACCTACAAAACTTCAACTAAATTTTCACATTTTTTTTGCTTCTCTTGATTTTTTCTCTTTTTTAAATTTGTATTTAATATTTTTCTATCATATATAAATTTGGGTGTACTAGTTTTTGGACCATTATCGTAAGTTATTTTGTTAGATAAGCTCAAGATTCGGCTTCAGTACTGACTAATCTAATGTATATGCACAAATATAATATTGTATAGCTTGTTATTAAAAATATTATTTTAAAAGATAGATTTGTGAGGGGTGTACTTATATATGCTGAGCACTGTATATAT
>CAIGQW010052715.1:3943834-3960111 GCA_903798125.1 Danio choprae | reverse complement strand
GAAATTCCAAGTACAATATGAAATTATACGTATACTAAAATAAAATTCAATAAAAAAAAGAATAAAAGTTAACAAAAATTTGTCAATCTTTTTCTGAAAGACTCTTTACACACTTACTAAACCAAATACATACTAAAATTTAATTAAACATAAATGATTAAAGATAAATGATCTTATTAAATAATTAGTCTTCCGCCCATGACACTCAATTGTCTTTTTTTTTTTAAGAAAAAGAATCTCATATTTTAGATATTGCCTTTTAAATAGACTTGGTGAATTGTAAATACTCCTAAAACTACTTAAAAATGCCAGACTTGATGGAACAACAATACAGAGTCTTACCATAAAATACCTATAATCCCTTTGTTTAGGTAAAGTTCATATCTATATAAAGGCCTCGCATCCATCTTAAGCAAAAGGTCATGAGGATAATCAGCATATTAATAGCTCCATACGTGCACAAAACAAGTCACAGCTTTGGCTGCTGAGGGAAGGTGGACGTTGGTCAAGTCTATTGTCGTTGTTTTGATGAACTTCAATCAGTCATAGTCAAATGAATCTAATTGTCAGCTGACGGTACACAGACATTTTAACTTAATCAGCATTTTAGGTTAATCAACAACATCAGAAAGGACATCTAGCCCACATGAACCAACAATGCACATCTGATCCATAACCAACAGGATACCAACAGCCTACATATTGACAACAACTGATTCCATACATGTGTTTTTGCTATTGTTATTATAGCATGCAAAACCCTTCTTATTTGAACCTCTTTTCATGTTTGCCAGGACCTGTATTTTATTTGTGGCATCTATGTGATCAACATGTCAGCCTTAATCATAACGTGAATCTAGAAGTGAATTTTGCAATGTATTGTCTTAATATTGGCACCCTTGGGAATGAGCAAAAAAGGCTGAGAAAAATGTCTTTATTGTTTAACCTTTTGATATTTTACTTGAGTTATTAACACACTGAGAACAAATGACTGCAAACTAATTAGATTTTTAATCAAAAAACAAATATATTTGTGCCACAATTATGTCCAGCTAAAATATTTTTCAAGTATATTCCCAAAGATTTTCAACATTTATTAGTACACCTGGAAATTGTTAAATCATTACTTTCACAGGGCTGTTAATGTGGGGAAATGCAAAGACCAAACTCATTCATCACTATGGATAAGACCAGAAACATAGCTGCGACAACAGGTTGTTGAGCTTCGCAAAATGGGAAGAGGCTATTAGCAAAAACTCATTTCCACCACCAGAGAATTAATCAAGAAACTCCAGATCCCTGGAAGAGGACACATGTCTGCCTGTCAGGAAGATGATTTGAATGGCCAAAAAATTAAATCTCCAAGAATCACAGCTGGAGGCCTGAAGACATAGTGGTCTTGGAGCCTCCAAAAACAAACTCAGTTATTTTTACTTTCAAATATTTTAAGCAAAAGATCAAAAGGTTAAACAATGAAGACATTTCTCCACAGCCTTCTTTGTTCATATTTACTATGGCTGCCAGTATTATTGGAGGGCACTATAGTTCTTTAGTTGCTCTGCCATCTAGTGATAAGACTAAGTTATTGTTCCACTGATAGGAATGATGCAACACCAAATTAACACAAAAACATACAAACAACAAATAGCCAACAGGTTGGAACGTGTAAGTTTTTTGTGATTTGAACTTGTAGCAAAAAAAAAAAAAAGTCAGTGATCTAACAGTTATTAGCTGAATACATTGATGAATGACAATTGACAAAAACATATATGTTCATTTTGGTGCAATTGGGATTTGTATATTACAATTATACAATTAATTAAGATTAATCAATAGTCAAAGCATGTCACAATGAATATATGATTAATCTGCTAAGCGAGGTTATTTGATCTAATCACTATTATTTGAGATAACCATGATAATTTAAGCCCATTAACAAATGTTAATCAAGGATTAATGTAAAGAATAGAAACACTCCCTCCCTTTCAAACACACGCACGCACGCACGCACGCACGCACGCACGCACGCACGCACAGTGTGATGTCAAGGTGAGTTTTATTGTCATTCCGCTCCATGTGTAGACATACAGTGGAATAAAATGTCATCATGTCTCGGTGATCTTGTATGCTACATCAGTAAAAATAAATATGAACAAAACTTTGGAGTACAGTAAGAGCAATTTTAAACCTATGCACAGCTAACATACTGGAGCAGTATATATCTAACTTCACATAGCCTAACACAGACTATATAGGTACTTTACATAATACAGTGCAATATTGTGCAAAAAGATGTATTTATGGTTTAAAAAAAGAAAACAACTATAGTTAATATAATTGAACATACATGTTTTGTAGTTATAATAGTTTATTATTAACTATTTAATTATTATTATTTGTTATTAATAGTGTATTTTTTACTATTATAAAAAGGCTGAAACTTTTGAACCATTACTCCTATTTATTCTCCGATTCTCCTAACATGGTGTAAGAATAACGTCAGATCCCTAGAAAAATTATTCACAGTATTTATAATAGGTTTATAACGGGAATGAGCTTATAATGGGAATTTTCAACTACTGCCCGCAATCTCCACAAGGGTGCAGTAGACAACACTTTGACTAATTTTACTGAACTAATTTGAACTTGTGAATTTTCGTGCTAAAGATCTTGCATTTTGACCAAGAGTCTGCGCGGGGAGAAGGGTTGGCTGGGTCTCTAAAACTCAAAACCCTGAGAAATCTGACACAGTAGTCATGCAACTTTGTTAACCTAAAGCTAAACCTTGTTTAAAAATCCTCTTGTTCTCTGACCTGTAGCATGAAACAACGGATGTGATTCCAGTAAACAAGCCTAATCTAGTTTATCAGCCAATAGGAACATGTGCATGGTCAGCGGTTTTGTGCAAACTCACAGTAAGGAGTGCCTTTGTTTGATCAGTTTCACAGGTTTCATGGCTAGGAACAAACCTTAAGAACATGGGGGATGTGAGGGATTAGGATCAGTGTTTATGGGGTGAGGTCCACGTGGATGGCAAGCAAAACAAGAGGACTATAAATACAGTCCTGTATGTGCTTAAAGCAAACAGGTATCAAGGAAAAAGAATTGTAATATATGACAATTCGTAAAGAGATACTAAACCCACTCTATATTTACCAATTTATTTATCAACCTCATGTCATTTTAAACCTGGCTTTAGTTCTTCTGTGGAACACAAAACATTGAGATTACATTTAATTATTTGAAAAATATTTTCATACTAAGACTTATAAAAGTGAGGACAATAGAAACAGAATATAGAAAATAGTGTTAAACTCCCGAAGACATTTCTGGGATTTCAACCAAAAAATGAAAATGACCTCATTTACTTTCCCTCATGTGATTTTAAACCCTTATGAATTTCTTTCTTCTGTTGAACAAAAAAGAAGAAGAAGATATTTCGAAGAATGCTGGTTACTGGAACCCATTGACCATAGTAGAAAAAAATGTTACTGTGGAAGTCAATGTGTCCCAGCAACCAACAATTATATCTTTTGTGTCAAAATAAGAAAGAAACCTAAATAGGTTTTCAACAAGTGAAGGGTGAGTAATTTTTGGGTGAACTATCCCTTCTTTAGCCCTGGTTTGCTTAGCATTTGCAATGTCATTTAACAAGGCCAAACCTAAAGATACAAAACAAAATAAAAAATGCTCTATATTTTGAACATATTCAAGATCATACCTAACATCCAAAAACAATGTTGTGTGCTGAGCTAAAGATGTTGTATATTTGTTTTAGTGTTTTATCAGTTAAGACAGGGGTGTCAAACATACGGCCCGCGGGCCGGGTCATGCCCTCAAACGGGTTTAATCTGGTCCGCGAGATGATTCTGTAAAGTATAAAAATGAGCTGCAATTCTTCAACAAAAGAAACTGCTGTTTCAATTGCAAACTGTTAATTTCATCCGATCCAGAAGCCTGAATCAGTGTCAGTTTAACAGCCTTTTTAGAGAGAAAGACCACATCTATGCCCTGCCATACCACACTAAGGTGATCTTACAAGGAAACGTAACTATTTCACGTTTTGTCAGGTTAGTGGCTATTTCGTACAGAAATGTACGATATAAAAAAGGAGGCGTGGCACCCAACCACTCCCCTAAACCCAACCGTCATTGGTGGATAAGCAAACCATACTAAATTGTACGAACGATATCATATAAATTCATACGAATTGCCGTGAGATCATGTTGTCCTCAGGCTCCAGCTTTATGTTTTATGTTGATTAAAACAAAGAAAACTATCTGAAGTTGTTGTTTTTAAGTTATATATACACCATGATTTTACCAGTCTGGCCCCCTTGGGAATAGATTGGCCCCTGAGCTAAAATGTGTTTGACACCCCTTAGTTAAGAACCAATGAAAAGCTAATAAAATGTGTAAAGGTGTCAAAATGACACTAGGATTTCTTCTGTTACAAGCATATGTTTTCAATGCTTTGGTTCATTAACATGTCTTGGGTTCATTTGTCATCTGTTTACATAGTGTAAATATTAGCAGACGAGAAGCTGTGACCAAAAAAGCAATGACAGTCTTTAAAAAGAAGTGTATTAATCTCTGTGGATCACACCAGTTCTATTTGGAACCATGCTGTCCAAAAGAACCTGTTTTTATGTTGAAATGTTTGTGTGTGTTATACTTTATGGTTCTTATTTCCCACCTTTCTTTTCTTTTTATTTTAGATCTGTCCAAACTGTCAAAGTGTCTCATTACGGATTTTCTGGAGCTTAACCAACCAACTACACAGACTGTCAACACTCTCTTAACAGGTTTCTGTTAATATTATAAAAGGTTTCATGCTTTAAACTCACAAGGAGCTAATAAAATGTGTAAAGGAGCCAAAATGACCCTAGGAATTCTTCTGTTAAGCATAAGTTTTTTTTATACTTTGGTCTTTTAATGTCTTCAGTTCCTTTTTCATTCATTTTCCTTCGGCTTAGTTTCTTATTTATCAGCGGAATGAACCGCCTAGTTCCTTTTTGCGTTCATATTTCTTTTTCATATTACTGTACATAGACTGAGACCCAACTTTTGGCAGTTCCCCATAGTAAGCAAGGGACAATCTTTACACATTTTCTTTTGTCATCTGTTTACATGGTGTATATATAGCAGACAGGTAGAGAAGCTGTGGCCAAAAAAAGCCATGACGGTCTTTAAAAAGAAGTGTACTAATCTCTGTGGAGCACACCTACAAATAGATACCACTGTACACTGTCTGGTGTGCCAAAAGAATTTAGCCTGGTTAGTCATGCATTCTAAAAAAAGGTGTTTCACATAGTAACAGTTCTATATGGAACCATGTTGTCCAGAAGAACCTTTTTATGTTGAAATGTTGATGTGTGTGTGTGTTTGTGTGTTTGTGTGTGTGTGTGTGTGTGTGTGTGTGTGTGTGTGTGTGTGTGTGTGTGTGTGTGTGTGTGTGTGTGTTATAGTTTATGCTTCTTTATTTCCCACCTTTCGTTTTTTCAGATATTTCCATATAGCAAAACTGTCTCATTACTGATTTTCTCTCTAAACGAGTAAATGACTCAATTACTATAACTTGAAATTATTAGCACTTTATTGTGTATTTCTGGTGCTGTAATATCCATTATCTGCAGAGAGAAAACGCCACTCAGTTACAACAAAATAAAATATACCCATAGTAATGACTTTAAAGCATCTTACATGGTTGTGAAGAGATGTCAATAGTACTTGGTCTGTTGTGTTTTCAGTGTCAATTGTCATTTATTAATGTATCCTGCTAATAACATTTTTGATACAAGTTTGCTACAATACAAACTGTTATTTTATGTTTTTTTTATTAAAACTTTTGCTACAAAGTATTTTTTTTCATTTAAACTCCAACTAAGCCTACAAAATATAAGTCCTTAAAGCATTGTATTTTTTAGAGTGTAGTAATCAATTAGCTTGTTTAGTGATAATATAATATAATATAATTATGATTAATTCAGACTTATTTTGATTTACTTTACTTATAATCTACTGTTATTGTGAGAATTATTCCACTTTTGTTTGTAAATTCAGTAATTACTGTTTACAGTCTAGGTCTGTGTTTTAAAGATAATAGTAAAATAGCCTTGCTTGCTGTCCATTCTTATCTACTATAAAAAAAAAAAAATAAAAATAAAAAAAGAGTACTTCTTGTCCCCAGACTTCTTTCTGAGCCGTTCTTGGGACCACTTCCCAGGCCTATCTGGCTAACATTTGCTGAATGAGCAGTATCAGGATTGGTTGGCCACAGGTAATGTCACACTACAGCACTGAGATCTGTTGGCTCAGACGCTACTGTGACCTCAATGAACTTTGCTCTCTGGTGGGGTGATCCAGTATCATATGCATCCATACAGCCACCAGTATGTTTGATAAGTGCCATTACATTGTGCACAATTAGGTCAAAGCTGCCATCATTTGAATGCTAATATACTTATTTGTGCTCTTCCTAAAGATGAGGTACCAATATGGCTTTTTACTGGCTTTTAATGACCCTTTTCATAGCGTTCTATAAAAAAAAAACACGCATTGAAAGTTGGACCTTAATATAACTGGACTGTATTAGTCCTTAATATAATAGCTTTTACTAATAGTTTATTTTCATTAATATAAGTAATATAATATTAGTGTATTATTTTATATATTAAAATTATCTGTTATTAAAGGACCAATATTAGGGCAAAATATTGACGAAAATATTAAACTGATGAGCAAATGTTTTTAATCTAAATCTTTAACCAAGAGTTGGGTTTGTCCATATTTTAATGAACTTTTAAAATGAACGAACACTTAATAATCACACGATACATTCTCAGAAATAAACATACAAGAGCAGTCACTGGGGCAGTACATTTTCAAAAGGTACCAAAGAGGTATTTCAAGAGGTATTTTTGTACCACAATAGTAACTTAAGGCACATATTAGTGCCTAAAAAGTACAGCAGTGCATCTTTTCAAATTTCAACATACTAGTATGTACCTTTATGGTACCAATATGAAAAAGTACTATCCTAATGACAGGATTTTCCTCTTTATTTTTTGAGAGTGTCCAGTTAAATGATGAAGAAAACTAGGATACTGTGCACATAAACGCATACAAATGTAACAATTTAATACATGTAATTATAGATATATTATGGTATATTCTAGATTTTGTTTAGTATAATAATCTTTTTTTCTTAGAATACAAATATAAAAAGGCTCCCTTTAACCTGATGAAACTGATCACATCGCACAAATCTAAAACAATGTGCCAAGTACATCATTACATAACAGGCTCTTATAATGACAAAAGCTTCTCTGTAATCACATCGATCTCATCAAAACAACACAAAGCAAGTAGGAGGCTATTGTCAGCTCTGAAACATGTGGCAACTTCATTGAAATCCACAGTCACAATCACTCCACCACAACAATCTGTCAGACACTGAGTATCTTGCTGCAGTCTAAACATGTACTTCTTTGCTATAACATCTATCAAGGGATGAAATGGACCAATTTTAGGATTGAATATATAAAGAGGTTTATTATGAGTTGCATACTATGTGAGAAATCTACTCTACAAATCTGTTTTCCACTTCGTGAAATTACCAGCAACCTAATAACCTTACATAATACAGTAGGTGCATAACAAAATTACACAAATAATGCTAGCGGACTGATTCTTATAGCTTTGCTTCCAGATGTTTTTGGATTGCTTAAACAAAATCTCACCGTATTCAACTTAGTTGCATAAAGCTTTAATTGTTTTTATGGCAAGCATGGGAGGGTTCAACCGAGAAGCCAGATTACAGTAAGGATTTCTACAAACGGATTAACCGTAGATTTAAGAACCCTATTTAGTCACAAGAAGTGAAAATAATCAATAAGCCTGTCTGCAGAGTTGGTATAAAAGGGCTCTTGGTCAGTTTAGACAACACAGCCTTGTGGAGAACCACAAAGAAGGATCCTACACTACTAAAACCTTCATTCATTCAGGACATCAACAAAACAAGCAGGTAAGATCTAGACAATTGTGATGTTACCCACTGAAAAAGACTGTTGGAAATATATATTATTTTAGTGAAATTAACTGTTGGAAATAGCCAATAAGATGACATGCTTTTCTTCTCCAGCTGCTCAGAATGGGATATTACAAGTTTGCCCTGTTGGTGGTTTTCCTGTCATACATTGAGCGCTGCTTTTCTGCCTCCTGCGCTGTGGAGAGTTTTACAGTCAAGGACGACTTTGACCCCAAGAGGGTATGTTGCATGCTGTTTGATTGTCTCAGTGGGGACAAACGTTTGCTCATTGTTAATGCAAAACAGACAGGCTGACCTGACCTGGTGTACTGTTCCTTGTAGTATGCAGGCAAATGGTACGCTCAGCAGAAGAAAGACCCAGAGGGACTCTTCCTCCAGGACAACATCTCTGCCGAATACACCATCGATGATGATGGAACCATGACTGCCTCTTCCAAGGGCCGCGTCACTCTCTTTGGGTAAGTGGTGAATGTGACAAATTGTAATACAATAGGATCATGTTAATTCTGCTGCTTACAACTTGTCCTTTATGCAAATTAACCATGGATCTATTACAGTAAAGGTGTAGTAACATTGACTATCATTGTATGCATCATTGTACATGGTGCAGCAAAAACATGGCTAATTTATAGATTCCATGGTTAAACCCCAATAACACAATCTCCTTTTTATTTGTAGCAAAACCATGGTTAAATTTCATAAGGACTAAGCTGAATCAGAAAGGATGTTTAATTATATGTTTGTAACAACATGACAAGCTAACGGTAATGTGACTGATTATGGATTCTAGATTTTTTCTGAAAGCAACTTTCTATAAAGTAAGTTTCAATGATGGTGATGAGGTAACATGCTAATGCTAATCATGCTATTTGTGACATCTGGGATGATTGTGAAAGTAACCTAAAATATATGGGAGCAATGAAGTGAAGAAACTATTATACAAAAAAATACCATAGTTCAATAATATTATTTATAGTAATAATATAGGTTGATTCAGAAAACAAGTTTAAATACATGATATTGAATGCTAATTCTGCTGCTTAAGACGTCTGGCTTGATTTAGCAAGCAAGTTTAAATATATGACAGCAATGACTTGACATGCTAATGCTTATCCTTTATCATACAGATACCTGGTTAAAAGCCTGTTTACAAAAAAAGATGATAACTAAAATGATAACGATGAAGATGTAATCCTAAAAATCATTATAAAGGAAAAAGAATGGCAGTCCACACCACAACTGTATGTGAATGTCTGAATCACTTTCAGAACTTTATGAATAATAAAAACATTGAGTGCCATGTGAACATTTAAAGTAGCAGATGGCAAAACTGCAGCACAAACTTAAAAAATAAATGAAACACATCAGTGATGACATCCCATGCTAATGTTCATCCTCCTAACTCTTCACAGATTCTGGGTTGTGTGTGCTGACATGGCTGCCCAGTACAGTGTGCCTGACCCTACCACTCCTGCCAAGATGTTCATGAACTACCAAGGTCTGGCAAGCTACCTGTCCAGCGGAGGTCAGAAGACAATTATTTTACAACATCTGTACCCATTATTGACATTGTGTGATGCAAATAGTTTGACAGTTTGTTTTGTTTATTTTTCTAAAAGGTGACAACTACTGGGTCATTGACACCGATTATGACAACTATGCCATCACCTACGCTTGCCGCACTCTGAAGGATGATGGCTCATGTGATGACGGTTATTCCCTGGTCTTCTCACGTAACCCCCGCGGCCTGCCTCCAGCAATCCAGCGCTTCGTGCGCCAGAAACAAGATGAGATCTGCATGGCTGGTCAGTTCCAGCCTGTGCTGCAGTCTGGTAAGTCCAATAACAGAACTTACAGTAAGTGCTCTGTGTCTGCAAAACAGGAAAAGTAATCAAGTTAGCGGGCAAGAGTCTGAATATAATTTGTCATATTTTTTGCTTCTCTCTTTTCACAGGTGCTTGCTAAACTGTTTGAGGAAACGAAGAGGAATTTCTTTAGCGTCCTGGCATAAGAAGCGGAATCAGGGGTCATTCCATTTCAGTGCTGTAAAGATGCATGGGTGCATCAGGGAGCCTAAGATCTTTGGAGTTATCTCAAGGGAATGTTGTATTGTGTAAAGTGTCTACGACAATAAAATATTTTTTAAACAAAACCTATTTTGCATTATTTTCATGGATTTTATAGTGGTGGATTGTGTTTTGCTTTACATGTCCTTGATACCTTTAGGCACAGGTAACCATGAGAGGTCACTGGTTTAAGGCATGGTCACACTGCACTTTTTGCCTCACTGACTTCCATTCATAAACATGCGAATATGCCAGGTCTTTAAAAAACAAGCTGGTGCGACAAGTTTTGCATGTTGCTGTGTTCCAAAGTTTAAGCTTAGTGAACTCTGACCTGCAAATTTGCATCATGTGAATGTGTGAGACCAATAGAAGATCAAAACGTGACCTCTCTGTAGGGAAATTTTATCAGTGTTGATTTATCAACATGTAGAAAGTTTGGCCAGAAGAAAAATGATCGTGCCTAACATAGCCTGGTTTCTCTCAAGGTTTTTTTTTTCTTCACTTCGTCAATTGGTGAAGTTTTTTCCTCACCACTGTTGCCACTGGCCTGCTCGGATTGGGACTTGTGGAGCTGCGCTTCGGTGGATTTGCTCTTCAGTATTGAACTTTTAGCAGTGAAACTTAAACCACACTGAACTAAACTCTGAAATCTGGACTTTACTAGAACATGTTAAGCTGCTTTGACACAATCTATATAAATAAACTTGAATTGAATTGAATTATCTTGTTTTATCCCACCCATTTTAATAGCACCATCTGACTGAATTTCACATTCTCAAACTCTAGTGTGACTATGGCTTTAGTCTGATTTGAAGTTATCTTTAAATGAGTAAAAAAGTGGATTTAAAGTTATTTCATGAGTTACATATATTGTTATATATCTTTATAATTAAGGAACACTTTAAGATACCTCCCATTTATTTGGTGTTAATCTGGAACCTGGTGGTAGTTTACTGACTTGCCTGACTTCAGACTTTCCAAGATGGTAAGCTTTTCTAAAGTGACTGAACCCCTCTAGCAGCAGGTTGTCCAGATAAAAGCAAAAGGGAAACATCATGTTCATCATCAAACTTCAGTCTTTACTGAACCTAATCTTTGTAAAGCAGCCAGTAAAAGGTGAAAGCCGAAGCGTTTTTTGCAGCAGGAGTTAGACCATTTGTACAGGTACACCCTTTCTGAAAGCTCCTTCAGCAACATGCTGACACCCACACATCAAGATCACAGCAGAGCAGTGAGAGTGAGAGACAAGTGATGTCCTGTGATTAGAGATGTGCCGAAGTCATTCAAAGCAAGGGCCTCTAAACTTCTTGCTCAGTTTCAGCCTTCAGAAATGTTAGTTGTAATCTTTCTTCTAATTTTGACCTATTGGGTGCATGCTTAATTGTTAGTAAGTGGCCCATGTACATAGAAAATATCCCTTACTTCATTACACCAATTAAATTAAATTCATCTTTATTTCTATAGCGCTGTTACAATGTAGATTGTGTCAAAGCAGCTTAACATAGAAGTTCTAGTAAATTGTGACAGTCCAGTTTTCAGAGTTGAATTTCAGTTCAATGTGGTTAAATTTTCACTGCTGAAAGTCCAAACACTGAAGAGCAAATCCATTGATGCACAGCTCCACAAGTCCCAAAAGTCCCAAAACTAAGCAAGCCAGTGGCGACACTACAACCATCCTGAAGACAGAATGGATCCAAGTTTAACGTACTCCATGGCAAATTCGAACCCTACCATACAAATTTTGCAGCCACCAGTGTGCAGCATCCACTTGGATGATGCGACGGCAGCTACAGGACAACGGCACCAGTGCGCTCACCACACACCAGCTATTGGTGGAGTGGAGATATAGTGTAAGAACCAATTCTGTGGATGGGGATGATTGGGAGGCCATGATTGGTAAGGGCCGATGGAGGGAATTTGGTGAGGACACCAGGGTTACACCCCTGCTCTTTACGAGAAGTGCCATGGGATTTTTAATGACCACAGAGTCAGGACCTTGGGTTTAACATCTCATCCTGAAAGACAGCGCTCAGACAGTATAGCATCCCCTTCACTATACTGGGGCATTAGGACTCACATAGACTGCAGGTTAAGTGCCCCCTGCTGGCCACACTAACACCACCTCCGACAGCAGCCAATATGTCGTTCACTGATAGTATATCGTCCCCTTCACTATAATGGGG
This sequence comes from Danio choprae, assembly GCA_903798125.1. Taxonomy (NCBI): domain Eukaryota; kingdom Metazoa; phylum Chordata; class Actinopteri; order Cypriniformes; family Danionidae; genus Danio; species Danio choprae. The sequence continues at coordinate 3,947,813 of CAIGQW010052715.1, read as the reverse complement.
CATTAGGACTCACACAGACCGCAGGTTTGAGTAACTTAGGCTGCTGGGTAATATGGCTGTGGCTGTAATATATGATGTGGATATTATGTATTCTCGGTTTTGGACCATTCTCTGTAAACTCTAGAGATGGCTGTGTGTGAAAATTCAGCAGATTCAAAAATAATCTGACTAGTCAATCTGGCACTAAAAACTATGCCATGTATAGCATCTATTAAATTACCTTTTCCCCCATTCTTGCTTGAATTTCAGCTGATGGTCTTGACCACATCTACATGCCTACATTTTAATGTATGTCATGTGATTGGCTAATTAGATATTTGCATCAACAAGCAGTTCAACAGGTACGTCTATAAAGTGGCTGGTGATTATAAATGAAGAGGTAAAAATAATTCTGTCTAGGAAACATAACACAGATTACAAGCAAACGTCTGCAGAAGGTTCATGAGAGTTCTTGCAATGTAATTAAGTTCAAATTGGACAGGCGTCAGGCTGCCAAAAGAAGATCAACTTATCCACTTAGTTACTAGGCTTAAGTGACGATAACTCCAGTAAACTGACATTAGCACTTGGTTCCATGTCAATAACATACAAATGATTAAATTAATTTTTAGGGAACTAAGAAAAAATTGTAACATATTATAATTACTTAAAATGACTTAAAATGACTTTTGCTGCTCGTTCAAACTACTTATTTAAAAAGTTGAAACAACACAATTCTTAAGGTTTTTTGGGACAACTTAAATGTTTTATGTTCAATCCACTTAAATTAGTAAAATGATTAAATTAATTTAATCGATTTGTGTGGAAAAATATGGAACCCAGCATTTATTTATTTATTTATTTTTACAATGTACCATATACATATTTAAATTAGATTTTCTTTTACTGTATGTACTACTACATTTATAATTACTTTAGCAGCAGAAAAAGTTTTGCATGTCTTAGTTTTCACAAGACTTTATGTAAGCCTGTTTACAAGTATCAAAAAATATATATGCAAAAAAAATCATTTAAATAAACATGATTTCCCTGAATTTAAGAATAGATTTCCAGAGGCCTAACATAGCATTTTTGTTATCAAACTTTAAAATATACAGAATGCATATTAAGATATGAACTGTTTAAGAAGGACACTTTCTCCCCAATGTTAATTCCAGGTTTTCCTAAGAATTTATATATATAAAAAACAGGTTGTCTGAAGTAAGTATCATATAGCCCTATCTGGTTTATTTTTATGTTGGGTCACCCGAGGTCTTGCCAATTTATCTATAATAGGTTAATACCTTCTAAAAACTGTTCTTGTTATGAGTGCACATAAGTATTCTCACACCAGCTGGTGTCTTGGAAACAGAACAGATTGTCTGTACTGAGCTGAGTCTCAGTTGGAGAAAGTCAGGGTTAATGACATTAGGGGCTTTCAAACCCTGCCAATGTAGGTAAATAAGATGTAGAAAAGTCCAGACTCCAGAACGGAAGTCTGACAGTTTTTTGAACAGCTACTATTCCTACTACATAATGTATGCCTAATATAGATGCTTACATAAAAAAAAAAACAGATTATTAATCGGTATTGTTAAATATTTATAACCACTGCAAAATTTCTAGTGCATTTAAAATTCACTTATGTCACTTAAACATTGATCTGTTCTACACACACAGCCATCAAGGCTATATTTCACTTGAACATACTCTGTGAAGGATTTAGTAATGGTAGTTATGTGTAATGTTGCAAACTGAAGTGAAGACACGTACACATCTTTACAACACATCTTGCAAAGGGTAACCATAGCTACTGCAATGAACATTAACAGAGGAAGAATGTCAGCAAATATAAATGAACGTACTGACCTGTTTTTTAATTATAATTAACTTGGGCTCGTGCTTTGTTTGCTGTGGAAAAACAATCTTTTAAATGGGCATAATGAGTCTTGTATAGCAATAAAAAGTAACAGAGAACAAAGAGATCGAGTAATGACTATACTTTGCTGTTAGCATGACATAAATGTGATCTAGTTTGCTGCTTCAACATGCTGATCACAATAGCAATATTTGATGGGCAAAAAAAAAGCTCCATTGTCTATTGTTGATATAGTAAAGATGCATGAAACACCCCTCACATAAAGGTCACTTTCAAATCAAGCCACCCTTCTCAGTCAGCATGGTGAACTAAATCTCTGTGTAAATTCTGGAAAACCATTTTGCCTTTCCAAAAATCTCCAGATTGTGCAGACTTACACTGATCTAACCGGATTTTACAAAGAATGGTAAACTGAAGACGTCCCCATGAATAAATGACTGTAATGAGTAACTTGGTCAGTTGATTCTGAGCTTATTTACAAAATTTCTGGGTAGATCCAATGTATCACGTTCTAAAAAGTGTGTCTAAGATTAACTTTTGTCTAAGATTTTCAAGACTCCAGTGGGGGTTATGTTTAACACGGCTTCTTATTCAGCGCTTTATGGAGTTTTTTTAAAAAGAGGACTTTAAAGGGGCATAATTGAGGTCCGTCACAAATACAGACTGGTATCTAAAAGATTTTGTTTTATTTCTAATCTTCTAACTAACATCGTTTAGCATTGGTTTTTCCTGTTTATACATGTGAAATATGGCAAAATGTTTACAACTTTTTGGTTGGATTTTTTATATATGACTTTTAATAACTACAATTGTATTGTTGACAAGAATACTATAATGGAACAACCAATTTTGCAATGGTTGCAATTCTGCAATGAAAGAATTTGATTTCTAATATTCAGGAATTAATAGTTGTGTCATTTGTTGTTTTAAAACTGGTTTCTTGAACACTCTGCCCATTTGTTACTGGTCAAAAAACAGATAGCCACTCCCCCATTTTACACCATTTGCTGAGCGGTTATTGGGCAGAATGGGTTGTTTAAACAAACAAACAAACAAACAAACAAACAAACAAGCAATGTTTAATCAGAAAAAAGAACCACAGATACAGTGCTGTGTTTTTAGCAGGAAATTATATATAATAATATTAAATATATAAAAACTATATTTAATATTATCTAAGATAATAAAGGGATAGTTCACACAAAAAATTTAATTAGCCTTTAATTTAGTCACCTTTAGGCTCAATAAGATGCAGGTCATTCCCTCATCCCCCCTCAGTACAACCAGTGTAGGGTGTAACTGGTTACAAAGTAACTACTGTAATTCAATTACTTTTCTGCTGAAAGTAAAGGATTACTTTTCATTTTAGGTTATTTAATTACAGTTACTTCCTAATAATGTACTTGCCTAAAATACTCTACATTAATTCAACAGTTCTGGATAAATCAATTCAGAGAAGCAGAGAAATTGTATTACACGTTAAACAAATTTATTTAGCAAAACAATTATGTTTTTCCAATTAAAGAAGCTTACATTTATGGAGGCAATTGCATTTTAAGAAACAATGAAATGAGTAAGAAATTAGTTAATACGGTGTGTATGAAATGTTTTGATACATATATTGTTCAACATTTTATAAGTTATTTTTAAGCAAGGGGTCCAGGTAGGACCCAAATTAAAAGAACTAAAAGAGTTCAGATTCTATTGCCTTTATGTGGATTTTTAGTACTTTTGATTAAAGTAATTAGTCGTTTAAGTTACATTTCAGACAAAGAAATTAGAAAAAAATATTGAAATACAATTTTAATAACGTAATTAGCAATTAATTCTCTTGTTGAAGTACCTTACCCAAGGTTTGTTTTATCTGTGGTGATTTATAAAATGCAGGTTTATACCAAAAAAACACATACAAGTAAGGCAAAATGAATGATGATACACAGAGGTCTTGCAAAATAATTGGTCAAGCAACATATCATTAGTAACAGCATGATTACCTTTAATCCACAGTCTGGAGTGAAACTTCCAGTCACATAATGATGTATAAACATGAGCTGACACTCTGGACCATTTGCAAAGGCTGTGGATTAAAGAAACAATAATTTAAGCAAAAAAAAGAGAGAA